>JAQPCC010000173.1:0-221273 GCA_028392965.1 Lindernia subracemosa | reverse complement strand
TTTGTATCCCATGAAGAGGAATCTCGTTTGAGGTCCTCTTCACTGGGGGTGAGGGTCGAAGTTAAGGGTGAATGGTAGTTAAGAGGGTACGGATGAGGATTGGTTTAGACGACAGGAGTTCGTCTATTTGGGCAGTGAGGGCGGATGGTTTGGGCATGGGGTAGGATTTGTAAGAGTGTCCCAGAATTGTTGAACATCACTTCTGGGACGAACTCCGTTATGGTGAGTGCGGTGTTGAGAGGATGGTTGCGTAGGATATGTAGGATGATGGATCAGGGCAGCTTGCCGTCTCAAAATCGAGTTGAGGTTGTTTGGGAGACGTGGGCCCATGCTGCTGTGGAAAAATTTCTTCAACTGTACCCACCCTTTTTGTTCTGAAAAAGATAGGAAAGCTGTTAGCGCATAGAACATATAATTAACTTAATATGTCCCGATTTCATCCGAGTCCTAAAAGAATACAAAAATTTAGGCAAAGACTATGAGATTTGGACTTAGAAATTTTATTTTTTTACTTGGGAAAATTTTCGTGCTTAGTAAGATTTTGGACTTAGTAAAAATTTTCGAATGGAAATGAACTTCGGGAAGCACAGCACGGCGATTTTGTGCTGAATTTCATTGGAAAATTCGGGCAAGACAATTTTTCGCCTAAGGATGATTCGGGCTCATTTGAAAATTCGGGAAGTTATAATTTTCGGTCAAAAAGTCAAACAGTGACATTTCAATAGAAGTCCTCTCCATTTTAAGTGAAATAGAATTCGAGCAATGAGAATCGGGTATATTCGGACGAATTGAAATGTTTGCTACAGTAAAAATTTTCGCCGAAAGTTGTAAATTGAAGGTTGGGTATTTGCAAAATTCGGGTAGAGTCAGAAATCGTCTACAGTGAAAATTCGCCGAGTTAAAATTCGGTAAATGATTTTCGGCGAAAAACACTGTGATCTACAGTGGATTTGTAACGTCCCCGTTCCTATCCCTTATTATGTACATATATATAAGCGCATAAAATTTTTCGCCTTCCATAAATATTCAGGTAACATACGAACGGGTACGCACATCTAGACATATCACTTTCAACACGTATACTCACATGACACACGTAATATACATGTATTCACATACAAAAGTCGATAATTTTTCTTAGTCTATATGCAGACGATGAACAGAGGGAAGCAGGATGAAGTGTAGCCCCGGCCGACCTTGAATCCATGACTTTACGCGAAGTTTACAACTATTCAGAGTATGATCGCAACATGTCAATTCTACTATAAAACCATAATCACATAACATTTAATACATCGAGTTCGTATCATCCTCATTTTTCCATCGTATAGCCATTCCGTCAGGTAATTAGTCATATAACCATTTCATCATATAATCGATCATGACATCATCATTCATATGATTTTTATAACATATGCAGTCTATATGATGATACTCCCGTTATGAACCCGCTCGTCTCGAACTATCGATCATATGTGCCCATGCATGGACTCTGTAGTCATTTCTTTCTTTTGGTGCCTGTATAGGACTCTGTCATCCCCCGTAGGGACGTAACCGTGGCATAATATATCACGTCATCCGAAGCCGTAGCAGTCATAACGGTTTCTCTTCTCCTTTCCTTTTCATGTGAATGCATGTGACATATAACATAAAACCGTACATATCAAATCATTTCATATATTTCACGCATACCACATAATCATCACTTTTCATGTTCGTTCACATATCAATGACCTATCATATCAATTTCATGTAATACAAATGAAATCATCAGTCAAACAGTTCACATATAACACATAAGTTACACGTTGACGATCATACTCGCAGGTTTATGCTTACAACCCTTTTTCTTTTAGTTGACTCTTCCTTGCCTTTTTCGGAATCACGACCCTAAATATATATCAGTCCACATCTATATGCATCTATAGAGTATTCTATTTGCATTCTGTAATTGACTTAAGTTTGATTGTTCTCTTTGATACTCAATATTTTCGGTAACTCACATTTTCGGTAATTTATGATTTTTGGAACCGGTATCTCAATATTTCGGGACTTATGTTTTCAGTAAAATACTCATTCGGGTACCATTCTTATTCAGGTACTTTCGGTCAACATATTTATATTTCATTTACTTTCGGGTAATATACTTATCTCGATACTTTCGGATAACAATTAACCCTTTTCGGATTTTATACATTTTCGGATAATCTTTTAATAATCTATATATCTTTTCGGGTAACATGTATTTTCGAATATCATTTTTATTCGAATAGCTTTCGAATAACGTGTTTATTCGAATAACCCTGAACTTTTCGGGTTCTCGTTCTTTTTCAATATTTCAGATTTTCGGAACACATATTTTCGGGTACTCAACATTTTCGGGACTTATATTTTCGGGTGACATATTCGAATAGCTTTCGAATATCATGTTTATTGGAATCATTTTCGGGTAATAACCTTCGGGTAACATCTTTATTAAGATACTTAAAATTTTCGGATGCATACCTAATCTAAATTTTCGGGCATCCATTTATTCGAATAGTCTTTCTATTTTTAACTTTTTGGATACATACCTATTCGAATAACTTTAATCTTTGAGCATATTAAGGTTTTGATACTCTTCTATGTGATTGAAGAAATAATTTCATCACCTAAGCATCATATATACATTCGAATATATATATTTATATATATATATTATATATCCTCATGTTCAATCCCTATTTTCTTTCTTAAGCTAACCCTAAGGTTAATTTATTCTAAATCATCTAAAAATGAAAGAAAACATAATTTAAATGAAGTTGTTTCGTATAAGTAATTATACCTTACGTGTTTGTGTTTGAATTCTCTGTTTGTTTGTCTACTTGGCTGATGATTGATGATGATGTTTTGAAAATCCTTAGGTGTTGTTCACGTCGTTTTTTCCTTTGATGAAATGAATAATTTTTGTTGTTGTTGAGTATATAAGGTGATAAGTTTTGAATTGCTTAGTAAGCTGCTGATTAAATGTGAGGTGTCAACTTCTCTTACTTTGCTTTTACTTTAGGTTTTCATTTGTATAATTTTTTTGGATGATACTCTTTATTTAATGAATTTTCGGTAACATTTCTTTTCAATGTTTTATTTTTGGGCTTAATCTTTTCGGGTATCAGTTTTTTTTTCGCCGCTTTATTATTTTCGGCTCAGAATCTTTTGTGTTGATTCACTTTTCGGGCTCTATTATTTTCATATCTCAATTTTCAATGTTGTTTTCGGTACCTTAATATTTTTCAGGCTTAATGTCGGGTATTCTTTCTTTTCGTATCTTAACATTTTTCGGTACCTACATATCAAACTTTTCGGTATCTACTTATTAATAGTTTCTGATTTTTCTTCTGTAATACACAAAATAGTCTATTACCTTAATCAAGTCTTATAATACATATGCATCACATATGCAATCATATAAATGCATGACTTATGAAATCGGGTTTCGATTTCGGTTCCTGACAAATCTCCCCCCCTTTAAAAATTTCGTCCTCGAAATTCCGTATCTGTATCAGTTAATAACCATGGATATCGCGTCTTCATATTCTCCTTTGTTTCCCATGTAGCTTCGCGAATTGAATGATTTTTCCATCGTACCTTTACCATCGGAATTGTTTTATTCGGTAACTGTTATCGCATATTCAAGATTTCCGCTGGTTCTTTCTTCTATGTAACTGAGATTCTCAGAAATCTGAACCGGTTCGTTGCGTAGAACATGAGAAGGATCCAATCTATATCGCCGTAGCATACTGACATGAAAAACATTATGATGTATCTGTGATAATTCTGGCGGTAACGCAGTCGATATGCCAATGGTCCAATCCTTTCAAGTATCTCATATGGTCCAATATAACGCGGACTTAATTTCCCTTTCCAAATCGTAATACGCCTTTCCAGGGAGATACTCGAAGAAATACTTTCTCTCCGATTTCGTATTCCATTTCCCGTCGATGTCGATCAATATAACTCTTTTGTCGATCTTGGGCTGCTTTAAGTCGACTCTTGACTACTTTTATCTTTTCCATTGTGTCTTGAATCAATCTGGCCCTTCTAATACCTGTTCGCCTTCCACATCCCAACAAATCGGGTTTCGACATTTTCGACCGTATAAGGCTTAGTACGGTGCCATCCCAATACTAAAATGGTATTGGTTATTATAGGCAAATTCCATTAACGCAACGTAGTCATCCCATGATCCTTTGAATTCGATTACAACATTCTCGAAGCATATCTTCCAAGGTTTGTATTGTCCTTTCTGATTGTCCATCCGTTTGCGGATGAAGCACCGTACTAAAATGCAATTTAGTCCCGAGCGCTTCCTGTAAACTTCCCCAAAATCTTGATGTAAACCGGGGATCACGGTCAGATACAATTGATTCTGGTACTCCGTGCAATCGAACAATTTCGTTGACATATCTTCTCGCCAGGTATTCTAAGGTAGAACCCCATCGAAATGGCAAGAAGTGAGCAGATTTTGAAGTCTATCAACAATTACCCAAACGGCGTCATTTTTTCCTTGTCTCGAAGGAAGACCATAAAGAAAATCCATTGTTATACGTTCCCCTTCCAAACTGGCGCTCAAGGTTGATCTGGCGAAGGCGTATGATAAAGTCGAGTGGAGCTTTCTCCTTGCTGTTCTTGAGTGCATGGGATTCCCTTCTATCTTTATTGGATGGATTCGTAGCTGCGTGACTACTACATGTTTTTTCGATAAACATCAATGGTAGTCCTGAGGGCTTCTTTGCTGGCAAGCGGGGTCTTAGACAGGGAGACCCGCTGTCGCCCTATCTCTTTCTTTTTTTTGGTTAAACCCTATCTCTTTACTCTTGTCATGGAGGTGCTCAGGGGTATTGTGACTTGTTTTGTTAGGGTTGACCCTCTGTTTCGTTATCATTGGCGTTGCGAGAAGTCAGCCTTAACTATGTTGACGTTTGCGGACGACTTGTTGCTTTTTGTCATGCTGATGTGCACTCTGTGGGCGTTCTTCAGTCGGCACTGACTTTCTTCACGTCTGTGTCTGGGCTTGCAGCCAACCCTCGGAAGAGCGAGGTGTTTGTTTCTCGCCGTGAACATTTGGCTCTGAGTTTCAGGCTCTGTTGGGTTTTCTCTTGGTGCTCTCCCTGTGCGTTATCTCGGGGTCCCTTTGATCACCTCTAGACTCACTTTGGCGGACTGTGCTCCTTTGATCCAGAAGGTGGATCAACGGATTGGCTCTTGGCTGAATAGGTCCCTCTCATACGCGGGACGAGTTCAGCTTATTCGCTCGGTGTTGGGAGCTTTATATATCTATTGGACGGGTGTTTTCTTGTTGCCCAAGGGTGTTATCAGGACTATCGAGCAGAGATTTCGCTCCTTCTTATGGGCTGGCTCGTCGGCTAAGGTGGCGTGGAAGGAGGTGTGCTTACCTACCGAGGAAGGGGGACTTGGTATTCGCCTATTGAGGTCGATAACAAGGCCCTTATGATGAAGAACGTGTGGAGTATTATCACGTGGGAACCGGAGTCTATCTGGGGTTACCTGGCTCTACCATGAGCGCTCCACCGTAGGTCTTTTTGGCAGTGTCTGCCTTCGGCGGATACTTCTTGGAGTTGGAGGAGGAATGCTTAAGCTGCGTCCTGAGATTCGCCCTCTGATTCAGTTCAGAGTGGGGAATGGTCGTGATATTTGGGTTTGGAGGGACCCTTGGCTCTCACTGACTCGTTGGTGAGTAGATTTCCCCGTGGGCCTGTTGTGATGGGAATTCCCGTTGATGCGCGTTTGAGCACTGTTGTCTCCTCTTCGGGATAGCAATGGCCGGCTCAGACTGCAGCGGAGTATTTGAGTTTCACGATGACCTTCCTCAGTGCTTCCCATCGGATGATGACTCCTACCGTTGGATGGGTTCTTTGGATGGTAGTTTTCTACGGCCTCGGCTAAGAGTCGATCCGGGTAAGGCGCACTCGGTCCAGTGGGCTGCCCTTTTTGGGGGTCCTGAAGGTCCCGCGGTTCGAGTTTATCCTTTGGCTGGCTGTTCGGGATCGGCTTGCTACGAGGGATAAGGCTTTGTGATTCCTTTTGAGGTTGAGACGATCTCGCACTTATTCTTTGAGTGCCAGTTCTCGAGGCGGTGTATTCTGGCTCTGAGGCACAAGACTCGATGGGGCTGGCCGTATCGGAGTTGGAGCTTGGGCATTTCTTGGGATTCTAGGCGTGGCGAGGGCGTCATCTTTGCCATCTTGCTGATCGGCACCTGTTTTCGTCCCTTGTCTACCATATTTGGCAGGAGCGCAACAGGAGATGTTGGGAGGGGACGATTGAGACGCCGGAGCAGCTTGTCCAGAAGGTGTTCATACTGCTGTGATGAGACTCTCCACGCTTCCCTCGAAGTGGGAGTTACAGATGTGCGCTATTCGGCGGCTCTGGCGAGTTGCTTGGTAGCTGTCTTGATGTTTGCTTGTTGCTTGTTGCTTTGTTGGTTTTGCTTGGTTTGGCTTTGTTGCCCTTGGTGTGAGTTTTTTGCTTGTCGTGCCTCGCTTGGGGCTGTTTTTGTGCTGTTGTTGAGCATTGTGCACGTCCTTGTGTTTTATAGGGTGCTTGTCCTGGCAGTATGCTGCCTGTGGCTTTCTCGAGGCATGTCTCGTGATTGCTGCCTTGTACATTCGTTCTTCTGATACGATATGACCTATTACACCAAAAACCTGGTATGGGTAAAGATGTAATTTACCCACGGGCGCTTGATGTTCAGCTTTAATCTGTTGACATGTTAGGCATTTCAATACATATTCTCCACTCTTTCTTCATTCTCGGCCACCAATAATGTACTCTAAGAGTCTGGTACATTTTGGTACTGCCCCGGATGCATAGCATAAGGGCTGTATGCGCTTCTTTCATTATTTCCTTTTGCAAATTGTCAACATTCGAACACATAACATGTTATTAAGCATCAGACAACCTTCGTTGTTATATAGAAAGATTTGTTTTTCCCTGTTTCACCTTTTCAGCGATAGAGTTCAACTTTTCATCCAACTCTTGAGCCTGTTTAATTTTATCAATCAATGTCGGATGAATCGTTAATGACGCATATAAAACGCCAATCTCATCACCTCCATTTCAATATCCATTTTTCTTATTGTTCGATCAAATCTGGAAACGCATGGCGATAGGTAAGAAAGAGTACCATAAGACTTTCGACTCAATGCATCAGCAACCACATTTGCCTTCCCTGGATGGTACTCAATGGTGCAATCATAGTCCTTTAATAATTCTATCCATCGCCGCTGTCGCATATTCAACTCCTTTTGGCTCAACAGATATTTCAAACTCTTATGATCCGTAAATATTTGGAATGTTGCGCCATACAGGTAGTGTCGCCATATCTTCAAAGCAAACACTACTGCTGCCAATTCCAGATCATGCTGTGGGGTATGACGTCTCGTAATGTATGACTTTAACTGTCAAGACACATACGCAACTACTCTTCCGTGCCGCATTAAAACACATCCCATCCTTGATACGATGCGTCACTGTAGATAACAAAACCTTCAGTACCTGATGGAATAGTCAACACTGGAGCCGTAGTCAATCGTTTCTTAATTATTCGTCAAAACTCCTTTGACAATCTTCTGTCCACTTATATGCAGCACCTTTACGTAACAATATCGTCATAGGAGTTGCTATCAAGAAAAGTTCTCGACAATCGCCGATAATATCCGGCTAAGCCAAGAAAACTTCTTACTTCTGTAATATTTTGGGAGTTTCCCATTTGATTACTGCTTTAATCTTTGAGGGTCAACTTGAATTCCATTGCCCGATACCACATGTCCCCAAAATATTACCCGATCCAACCAGAATTCACATTTTGAAAGCTTCGCATATAACTTCTTTTCCTGTAAAGTCTGGAGCACAATTCTCAAATGTTGTTCGTGCTCTTCCATTGATTTCGAATATACCAGGATATCGTCGATGAAACTATTACAAACTGATCCAAGTATGGTCGAAAGACATCGTTCATCAATGCCATAAAGACTGCTGGAGCATTCGTAGTCCAAAAGGTCCGGCTCGAGAATATGGGTAGGCTGGGATTCTTCGGTTCTTCGAGTATCGATTCTGGCCATGACGACACAATCTATCCACTGTGAGGTGATCTCCTTGGCTACGAATCTAACTACATTTATATCCTTTATATATGGGCGAAATCGGACAGAGGAAAGAAGCGCACTCTGGGAGGATATTGTTGGTTTTTCATCACTACGGGTGGATGATCCTTGGATCGTATTGGGTGACTTTAATACTATTCTGGATGCTGCCGAGGGCCGTGGTGGGACAGCGAACCAACGGGATATGGCTGATTTGCGCGCATGTTTGACACAGGCGGACTTAACCACTTTCCCTTTTGGGGCAATTCTTCATGTGGTATAATCAGCAAAGAGCGGATTCTGGAATCTGGCGCAGACTGGATAGAGTCCTTGGCAACCCGGTGTGGTTTTCACTCTTCCCGAACACAACTTACCTTTCTGATTTACCGAGGACGTCAGACCATAGTCCCTTAATCCTTGGGGCTGCTCATGATCGAAGCCGGGGAAAGTCTTTTCGCTTCGATAATTTTCTTTCCCGCGAGCCGGCTTTCCTTCAACAAGTTCAGCAAGCGTGGGAAACGCAGATTGAGGGCTTCCCGATGTATCGTTTCATAAGCAGATTGAAGCTTCTGAAACCGGTCTTTCTACAGATGCGCAAAGACAAGGTGACCTGACGAGAAATGTCGTCGAGGCAAAGCACTTTCTTGACCTGAGTCAAATCTATGCGAGCCGCTTTCCCGATGAGGTATCTTTCATAACCTTGAAAGGGTTTGTCGGGTCTTATATTCTAGGGCAGTGGGGATGGAACACTCGATGTTAGCGCAACGGGCGAAATTGGCGTGGTTGAAAGATGGGGATCAGAATACTACTTTCTTTTTTAGGAAGGTTGCACTTCGGAGGGCTGCGTATCGGATATACTGCCTTGAGACCGTAACAGGCGACTTGGTTAATGGCGAGGAGGCGGTTAGAGTGGAATTGGTGCAGTTCTACAGCGCTTTATTGGGACAATCTGCGCGAACTGCGCCGGTTATATCTTCTCAGCTCGTTCCGTTTACTTATCACCGTCTTGGAAATGCGGAGGCGATGAGCATGACACGGCCGATTGAGGATATTGAGATCAAGGATGCGCTTTTCTCGATGGGAGACGAAAAGGCGCCTGGGCCGGATGGTATACAGCGCGTTTCTTCAAGCGTCGTGGAGCATTATCGGGGCTGATCTTATGGAGGCAGTCCGGGATTTCTTTGTGACAGGCCGCCTCTTGAAGGGTCTCAATAGCACCTCCATCACACTCATTCCGAAATGTGAGGCGCCGAGGAAGGCTTCGGATTTTAGACCTATCTCCTGTTGCAATGTCATCTACAAGGTAATTTCGAAGATCATTGCTAACCGCCTTAAGCCTCTTCTTGGATCACTTGTTCACCCTTCGCAGACGGCCTTTGTCCCGGGCCGGAAGATTAGTGATAATATCCTCCTTGCCCAGGAGCTTTGTCGGGGGTACAATAGCGCAAGTGGCCCGCCTCGCGTTACTTTCAAAGTTGATCTGGTTAAGGCATATGATTGGGTTGAGTGGAGTCTTGTCATCGCTGCAATGGAGAATATGGGTTTACACCCTACTTTCATTGGGTGGGTGAGGAGTTGTCTAACGACGCCAACGTTTTCGATGAACCTTCATGGCTCTTCGGCGGGATACTTTAGAGGTGCGCGGGGACTCAGGCAAGGGGACCCTCTATCGCCGTACTTATTTACGTTGGTCATGGAGATCTTACGAGGTATTGTGCGAGCCCGTATCAGCCAGGAGCCGAACTTCCGATACCACTGGCGGTGCGAGACGGCGAACTTGCCATGCTTTCTTTTGCTGATGAACGTACTCTTATTTAGCCATGCGGATGACACCTCGGTGGGAGTATTGAAAGCGGCTTTGGATGATTTCGCTACACTTTCGGGGCTGACCCAAGTCTAGTGAAGAGAGAGAGTTTGTGGCAAAGCGAGCTGAGCCACAAGGGATGCGACTTCGTACCATTACAGGGTTCGCTCGGGGACAGCTCCCGGTTAGTTATTTGGGAGTCCCGCTGACCTCGGCGCGACTTTCCGTGGCGGACTGCTCTCCTCTTCTATAGAAGGTGGATAGAATTAGGGTCGTGGCTCAACAAGTCACTTTCGTATGCGGGAAAGGTACAGCTCATTAAGTCTGTCCTTTCCTCTTTGCACACTTACTGGCAGGCGTCTTCCTTTTGCCCAAGCCGTTATCCGTGACCTGGAAGCGAAGTTCAGGTCTTTCCTTTGGGCTGGGCGCCGGCTAGGGTAGCATGGCGGATATCTGTGTGCCTGTTGAAGAGGGGGGCCTAGGGATCAGGGCTATTGAAGCTGACAATCGGGCCTTACTTATGAAGCATCTTTGGAGCGTTGTCTCGAAGGCGCCGGAGTCGATTTGGGTCGCTTGGCTCTACCATAACCGCCTTTGCAACCGATCGATATGGGATATTAGCTCGACTAGTAATGATGGTTGGAGTTGGAAGAAGCTTCTCAACTCCGGCCCCTCGTGCGCAGATTTATATCATTCCAGGTGGGTAATGGGGAGTCGATCATGCTTTGGAAGGACCCATGGCTCCTTCCTTCCTCACTTATTGAGCGCTATCCACGTGGACCGATGGTGATGGGCCTTCCGGTTGATTCACGGCTGAGTGCGGTTCACACACCGCGGATGGTCATGGCCAGCGCAGACCAGCACGGAATACCTTGATATTGGCCCGATGCTTCCCCCGGTGGATCCGAGTACGTCAGATAGGGTACGATGGATGGCGAACCTGGATGGGCGCTTTCTACCAGGACTGTGAGGGAAGCCATTCGGATAAGCGTGACAAGGTAGTTTTGGGCGACACTGTTTGGTGGACCTCTTCGCATCCCACGGCATGAGTTTCGTAGCAAGATCAAGTGGCGCATTCCTTATACGGACTGGAGACGTGGCATACATTGGGCAGCCGTGAGATGGAGGGGTCAGCACCTGCTCTATGCTTCATATCGACATATCCTTGCGTCTCTTGTGTACCATATCTGGCAGGAGAGGATAGGAGGTGGCGTGACAACATTCGTTCGTCACCTACCCGGGTGGTGGCATTGGTCTTGGGGCTGCTTTGGGACCGACTGGACACTATTGGGGAGAAGTACGCACTACAGAAGGCGGGGGTACGACGTGTGTGGCGAGTTGCGTGGTAGTCGTTATGTTACGTTACTTTATTTTATTGTTCCCAGTAGCCTGTTACTGGTAGTTACTGGTAGTCATTTGGATGATACTCCACTTAGCATGTAATCTTGCTTTTATCATATATATATACGGGACTTCCACCAAAAAAAAAAAAAGAAAAGGCATGACCAGAAATTCATAATGACCATATCTGGTTCGGAAGCTTCTTGGTATATCGCCTTCTGAATTTTCAGCTGATGGTATCCCGACCTTAAATCAATCTTTGAGAAGACTTTTGATCCTTGCAGTTGATCAAACAAATCGTCGATTCGAGGTAATGGATATTTATTCTTTACCGTTACCTTGTTCAGTTGACGGTAGTCGATACATAATCTAAACGTACCGTCTTTCTTTCAACTGTACCTTTGTCGTATGTATCCTTTGTCAATTAATTCTTTCAACTGTAACTTCAATTCATTTAATTCGATCGGTGCCATTCGATATGGCGGAATAGAAATCGGCGCCGTGCCTGGTTGAAGTTCAATGGTGAATTCTGTATCCCTGTCCGGAGGCAATCCAGGTAACTCATCAGGAAAGACATCCGAATATTCACCAACTACAGGAATATCTCCAACCTTTAATTCACATAACCTGACATCTTTAACATATGCCAAATAACCTTCGCACCCTTTATTCATCATTTTGAAGGACATCAAACTTGATATCTGATAGGCTGTCCGTACATTCTTTTCTCCCTTGAATACTATTCGAGATTGATCTGAAGGAGAAAATTCAATCTCCTTTAGATAACAATCAAGTTTCGCTCGATACTTTGATAACCAGTCCATGCCCAATATTACATCGAAATCCATTAGGGCAATAACTAATAAGGTCGCCCGAATCTCTACTCCTTCAACGAGAACTTTACATTCTGGGTATACCATGTTTACAATAACTACTTCCCCCGTCGGAAGTCGAACGTACAGGTCATATCCTAGGGGTTCGGGTCTATCAGGTAATAATGATGCAAATGTTCGTGAAATGAATGAATGTGTTGAGCCTGGATCAAATAGAGCATATGCATCAATATCACAGATAGAGATTTTACCCGTGATTATTTGGGTTCTTCTCTAGCTTCTTCCCGAGTCATTGTAAGATCCAAGCCTGCACTGGTGATCAGCCTTCTGTTCCCCTTCCCGTACTGGTACCATATTGTCCTCGTCCTCTTCCTCTTCCACGGTTTGTGGAATTTCCACTAACTCTAGATTGCTCGACAGTGGGCTCCTCTCGCGTCACTTGGCGATTTCTAGCCAAATGTCCCGATTGTCACATCTAAAGCATTCTCCCGTGAGCCATCTACAAACACCCCTGTGATTCTTTCCGCAGTGTGCACATGCCGACATTGGTTGAGAAATCTCGATACTTCGACCGGCTGGTCTTGTTTTGCCCACATTACTTCTTGTGGGTCCGCCTTGTACATTTGTTGGCTTACGCATTATATGTCCTCTTCATTTTCCCGCTAGACGATTCCTCACCTTGTCTTCTTTTATTACTTTGAAAATTGCGGGATTCCATCTCCAATCTTTCAGCGCGTATCACTGCTGCTCTTAACTTTCCATATGATTCCATATCTGATGGAGTAATACGATTTCGAATCGTATAACGAAGTCCTGCCTCAAATCTTCGACATTTATTTCTTTCAGTGGCGACCATATGAGAGGCGTAGTGAGATAGCTGATTAAACAACACTTCATATTCAACTATCGATTTGGTTCCTTATTTCAATTCAAGAAATTCTTTCTCCTTCTGATCCTTATAAACTTTGGGCATGTAGGTGTCATTAAATTCCCTTAAAAAGTCCTCCCAAGTCAGCACTGGTGGTTGAACCATGCTGTTTGGAACAGTTTCCTACCATTCATACGCGTCCTTGTAGAAGTGACACCGCATAGTCAAACTTTTCCTCCGGCGTGCATCGCATCATATTCAGCACTCTTCGATTCTCTTCAAACATGTCTCCGCCTCAGCGGGATTTGTCGTACCCATAAATCTACAACACCCATCTTCCTTAACTTATCATATCATCGTTCACGGGGGATTGTCAGCGGGTTTTCATACTCATATTGCATCGTATGAGATGATGTGATTCTGGTACGGCCGTTCTTCCTCCTCCCTCTATCGTAGGTTTATCATGTTCTATATGCATGGGTTCATTCGTTGCCCTTTGCCTAAATATGCAAAAAGATGTTCAGGGCAACTATCAAAGTCACATATAACATGCAAGTGTCTACAGAACCTAAAACATAGGCTCTGATACCATACACATGTAACGTCCCCGTTCCTATCCCTTATTATGTACATATATAATAAGCGCATAAAATTTTTCGCCTTCCATAAACATTCAGGTAACATACGAATGGGTACGCACATCTAGACATATCACTTCAACACGTATACTCACATGACACACGTAATATACATGTATTCACATACAAAAGTCGATAATGTTTCTTAGTCTATATGCAGACGATGAACAGAGGGAAGCAGGATGAAAGTGTAGCCAGCCGACCTTGAATCCATGACTTTACGCGGAAGCTTTACTTTAAAACGCTCGTTCGGTATCTACAACAACTGTGAAGACAACTATTCAGACTATGATCGCAACATGTCAATTCATAACTATAAAACCATAATCACATAACATTTAATCCATCGAGTTTGTATCATCCTCATTTTTCCATCGTATAGCCATTCCATCAGGTAATTAGTCATATAACCATTTCATCATATAATCGATCATGAAATCATCATTCATATGATTTTTATAACATATGCAGTCTATATGATGATACTCCCATTATGAACTCGCTCGTCTCGAACTATCGATCATATTTGTGCCCATGCATGGGACTCTGTAGTCATTTCTTTCTTTTGGTGCCTGTACAGGACTCTGTCATCCCCCGATTTGTAGGAACGTAACCGTGGCCTAATATATCGCGTCATCCGAAGCCGTAGCAGTCATAACGGTTTCTCTCCCTTTCCTTTTCATGTGAATGCATATGACATATAACATAAACCGTTAGGGCTCGATTCTCTGACGCAATAGATCGTAGTCCCATGCCACCCTCCGTGGTAGGTAAGCATAAGTCCTCCCAAGTGACCTTAGCAGCAGTTCCCGCCCATAAGAACGACCTAAACCTCGATTCCAGAGCCCGAACAAACCCCTTTGGCAGGAGGAAGATGCCAGACCAATAGGCATGTAACGCCTGGAGAACCGACTTGATCAGCTGAATACGGCCCGCGTAGGAGAGCGAGCGGTTCATCCATGATCCAAGCCGCTGATCAACCCTCCGAAGCAACGGCGCGCAGTCCCCAATCGTGAGTTTGAGGGCAGCAATGGAACTCCCAAATAGCGTACAGGTAATCGACCACTCGAAAACCAAGAAGCGTCTGTAGCTGAGCCTTCATCCCCTCCGTCCGTCGGGATAAGAACATCTCGCTCTTGTCTGGGTTAGGGTACAACCCTAATAGCCGAGAACTGCTGTAATGCCGCCTTCAGTGAACTCACTGACGCTACATCCGCATGGGAAAAAAGGAGGAGATCATCTGCAAAAGCCACATCGCCATGGACTAGTCTCGCATCTCCAATGAAATCTAAAGCGTGGCTCATCCCTAATGTACCCTCCATGAGACCATGCAGTACCTCCATGACCAATGTAAATAGATAAGGTGATATAGGGTCAACCTTGGCGCAGCCCCCACTTCCCCGTAAAAAACCCGCAGAACGCCATTCAGATTAATAGTGAATGCCGTAGTCGTCAGACAAATCGGATCCACCCAATATACATCGGGTGAAATCCCATAGCCTCAAGTACGGCGAGAAGAAAGCTCCACTCCACCTTGTCGTACGCCTTAGCCAGATCCACCTTAAACATCTCTTGGCGAACGACTCTTACTTGCGTATCCAAGGCCTAACTCCTGAGCGAGAAGGATGTTGTCGCTAATGTGCCTCCCTGGAATAAAGGCCGTCTGCGACCCATGAACCAAACCTGCCAAAGACGGCTTAAGGCGATACGCCAATATCTTCGATATCAGTTTATAGAGAACGTTGCAGCATGATATCGGCCGAAGTCCGTCGCGCGTCGAGGCGTTGAACACTTAGGAATTAAGGTGATAGTAGTACTGTTCACTGTTCCCCCTTCAGCAGTCGTCCTGTCGCAAAAAAATCCTGCGTCGCTCTGACCACATCATCCAATCGTCCCCCATGCTGCTTTGAAAAAGCAGCCGTATACCCATCAGGCCCAGGCGCTTTCTCATCCCCCATAGAGAAAAGCGCCCGTCGAACTTCAGACTCATCAACCATACGGACCATATTTGCCGCGTCCGCTGGGGAAAGCGTACGCGGAGGGCCGCACCTCATCCACAGTCACTGAGGCGGTTCGCGCTGAAGTACCCAATACCCCTGATAAAACCCAGTTCCTCTCCACCAATCAGGTTCCTCTGGAGTTCCCCCGCCGCGTTCTCTAAGGATATGATACTATTTGTCGCTCGTCGTTGGGCTACTTTTTTTGAGAGAAGATGAGCACTGGTCGCCGTCTTTCAGCCATGCAAGCTTAGCCCGCTGCGACAGGGCTGTTTATATGCTCGACTTCCACAGCTCTAGCGTAAAGCGATCGACAAAGTCGCTCAAGGTCGTGGAATAACCCTTCCTGTGGAAATCTAGATGAAAAATCCTGAACGACTTCAAGAAAATGCTTAGCATCTGCTACATTGGCCGCCAGATCACCCTTGACGCTCGCATGTGCATAAAAATTGGCTTGAGCATTTCAGCCGTTGTACCACCGTGTACATATTATGTCCACGTATAGGGCAGCCCCAGATTCGCTGAACATGCGCCAAAAAATGAGGTTCCTTCGTCAGAAAATTCTCGAACCGAAACAGTCCTTTTGGCCTCTGAGGCGCCGTCCCCAAAGTAGGGAGAGTGATCCGACGTAGCCGGGAGATCACACATCGATAGAAAGCATCTGGGTAGCGCACTACCACTGAGGATTACCCAGCATGCGGTCCAGTCGTCGCCAAACGCCCCGCATCCGCCCTCTGCTGATTATACCACGTGAATTCCTGCCCCTTCGAAGATAGCGTGAGAAGGTCCGCGTGAAAAGGCAATCATGGAATCCTCCTCCATATCAAGTCTGTTAGGGATCCCACCTCGAGCTTCTCCTGCATGCAAGATGGCATTAAAGTCCCCTATTACGAGCCATGCATCGCGCTCATGCACCGCAGAGAGCTCTATCAGCTCCTCCCAAAGGGCGCGCCGTTCGTCTCTCGTCGCCTTCCCGTAGACAAAGGAGACAAAAATCGTCTCCCTCGTATCAGTCAATACAGCTCGACAGTGAACAGATTGGGCAGAATAACCTGTAACAGCCAAAAGAAGGATCCCACCCAACCCAAATACGCGTACCCAGTCCGTCGTCGTAGTTGAAGTACCAACTCCACTGCGATCGAATATGACCAGAGATGAAAGCCGCATTCGCCGCTGAGACGCGAGCCTCTAAGAGGCCAATGATCCTCAATCCACCCCTTGCGATCAACTCCCCCACCGCCCTCCGGTGGTCTTGGCGGTTAAGACCACGTACATTCCATGAACCTGCCAGGATCATGGATCAACCCCTGCTTGGGCTGCATGTGCTTCAGGGCCTGTAGAGATAGATAGAGTATGCTCGTCCTCATGCAATTCGCGAAGTAACGCGAAGGAATTATGATCAGAATCGCCTGCATCACCAGGCCTTCTGGCCAGGCGCGGTCCCCTCGAGGAACTCGTCTCCCCAGGGGCAGCCGTGGATCCCCTCCCTACGCGCACCTCAGGTGTCATCGAGGGCACCACTTTGGCCTTTCCTTTAGCACCCACCTGTCTCCACTCTACATGCATTCATGCTCGTCGGCCAACTGCCGCTATGGTCCCTTCCTGACGCCGCCGCGTTTGGGTTCCCATCGTAGTCGCCTCGCTTCCCTTTGAGTCCGTCGCCGGTTGCGGCTGTCTTATGTTTCGTTGAGCCTCTGGTAGGTCCAGCTGCGCTCGAATCCACTAGCCGCCACAGGTCGTTGGCCGCGTCCCACTTCATGGCCCACGCACCGGATTTTGGGACGATGGGACGTAACATTCCGGACTTTAACCGGTTGTTTGACGTGGCTGCCTTTGAAGCCCTTCTCAAGAGGGTTCATGGGGCGGATGGCTCTTCGGGTAGTGAAACTATGGCTGGTTTGGACTGCTCCGCGGCTTGTACGACGGCCGGAGGTGTTGCTGCAGGTGGGAATAGATCGCGGGTGGGGGTGGAGGGCTCCACGGCTTGTCCTTTGAAGCTGTTTTGGGTTTTCCCGGAGCTAGCTTTTTGGGTGGCAGTTCTTCATCGGCCATGGTGGCTCTCGAGCCTATGGTTGGAAGAGAGGTGGCTGACCCTATGGTGGGTAGGGAGGTGGCTGCTATGATACCTCACAAGGGTATGGAGTGTGCGGTTATTGAGCATGCTGCGGGCTCCGTAGCTGAAGCGCGGGCTGCGAATGACGCGAATGCTAAGGGTGCTGAGATGAATGGGGCTCGTGAGGCTATGGTGGTTGCTGATAGGCGCAGGCCTAGGGCTGGGTGGAGGACGGTTCAGCCACTTCGGGACCCCAATATTAAGTCGAACCGATGTGCGCTGGTTCGCCCCGGCACACCTTTACGTCCACGCCATACTGCTGGGGATAAGAGGGATAGTGCTGCTATCCAAACAAATGGGGCGACGAAGGGCATGATTGATCCCTTGACAGAGGGTCATGAATCCTTTTGGGATGAGTTACCTGGGATAGGGCAAGCTGTTGTTGGAAACTCTCAGAGTATTGATGACGCGCATGGGAATGGTCTTACGATGGTTGATTCGGGAGGAGATAAGGGAGTGCTGATAGCCCCGAGTGCTCGATCTTTTCGGGATGCCACTATTGAGGGACCGAGATTTGCTCTACCTAAGAGCAAGGGCCAGCGGGTTTCGTTGACGTATACTCCTCCTATTGCTGTGGATGGGGTTGTGGAGGTCTGCCCAACTTGGGAAGTGGCCAAGAAAGGAATTGCGAGGTGGGCGCATACACTTGTGGGATACTTCATTGGGCGACGACCTTACTTTCCATTCGTTGAAAAGTTTGCCCGCTCGTCTTGGGCACAGGTGGTGGAGGTTCGAGCGACGAGCAATGGGTTCTTTAGGTTTCGGTTTGCCTCAGCTGAGGCAATGACCGAAGTGCTCAAAGGTGGCCCTAGGCTTCTTCAGGGGCAGCCGCTTTTTCTTGAGGCGTGGAGGCCGGGTATGTCTTTCGATAAGAAGGAACCTGAGGCGATACCCGTCTGGGTGAAGCTGTGGAATGTGCCAAGTGAATATTGGACGCAGGAGGGTCTTGGCATTGTTGCTAGTGCGGTGGGGAGGCCCCTTTTCACCGACTCCATCACCACCTCCATGACACGCATCGACTTTGCGCGGGTGTGTGTGATGAAGAAAGTGGTTGAACCCTATATTGAGCATTTCAATATTAGGGTTCCTTCTCATAGTGGTGGATCAGCGGGACACGTTAGGGTCTCGGTGGAGTACGAATGGCGCCCCCCGAAGTGCGCGGGATGTAAGCTGATTGGACATTCTCTTGAGGGCTGCCCTACGGCCAATCCTCCACGGCCTAGACAACCAGCTGAAAGGGTGCAGCCCACGCAGTCCATGCCCAGAGGGCCGCGAGGGGAGAACAAGGGACTGACCGCGGTGGGTAGCAAAGGTAGGGTTGGCAAAGGCAACAGAGTGGCTGATCAGAACAGACGGAAGAGTAAAGGAAAGCAGGTCGTCGAGCCTAGGAGGTTGGGGGAGGATGGCCACGCGTCGAGTAGAGACATTCCGAGCTCTTCGTTCACTACGTTGAATCCAGAAGCCGAGGGAGAGGCCCTACTGACGGACCAGCAGAATCCCTTTTCGATCCTCCAGGTGGTTGGGGAGGATACCTCTTTTTCTCTTCAGGGCCCTGATAGCGATGCAGCCCTTCAAGGGGTTGATCCATGATACCTATTGGAGTATGGAATGTGCGCGGACTGAATAAGTGGGAGCATGGCCGGGCAGTCCGCGATCTCATTAGCCGGCACCATCTTTCCTTGGTTGGTTTGGTTGAGACTAGGGTGGCTATTCATAAAGCTGTCACTACCTCGGCTACTGTTCGAGACACTTGGCATTGGTTCTTTGATTACGAGACGGGGCCTGGAAATAGAATTTGGGTTGGGTGGGATCCCTCCCAGGTTCAGGTCTCGGTGGAGAGTTTTTCGATTCAGGCGGTTCACTGTAAGGTTCACACCTTGGCTGAACCCTCGACATTCTTTGTCACCTTTGTCTATGGCAAGAACACGAGGGATGAACGCGGGGTTCTTTGGGAGGAGCTTATTTCCATGGCTGAGCTGCGTTCTGAGGAACCATGGATTGTGATGGGTGACTTTAATGCGATTTTGGAAGGAAATGAGGCTCGGGGAGGGGTCCCTCCACAGGGAGATCTCTTGGAGCTGAGCTCATGTCTCACTGCTGCCGATCTGGTTACGCTGCCTATGATGGGCCAGTACTTCACCTGGTTTAATCAGTAGAGGGAGGGACGGGGCATCTGGAGGAGGTTGGATAGGATGGTAGGGAATCCTTCGTGGTTTGCGTGCTTTCCGCTTGTTCGTTATCGATCGTGTCTCCCGGGGACCTCGGACCACTCCCTGTTGGTTCTGGAAGGGGAAAGAGGCAAAGTTAGGAGGAACTGCTTTAGGTTCGATAACTTTCTCACCAAGGATCCTTGTTTCTTGGAGTTGGTCAGTAGGTGTTGGATGGTGAGTGTAAGGGGTACTCACATGTATTCGGTTACCCAGCGGCTCAGAGGCCTCAAGCAGCCCTTGAGAGAGCTTAGACGGAAGAAGGGTAATCTCGCTAGGAACGTCGAGGACGCGCGGAGGTTCTTAGAAGTTGCTCAGGATCTTTCTTCTCGGTTCCCTACTGAGGACCTTCTTCTCAACCTTGTGTGGTTTTGTCGCAAGCTCTACACTTGCGCGGTTGAGATTGAGCATTCGGCGATCTCTCAGCGGGCAAAGGTCGCCTGGCTGAAAGATGGGGATCAGTCTACATCCTTCTTCTTCAAGAAGGTTCAGATGCGTCGAGCTTCCAATCGCATCTTTACCCTTGAAGATGATGCTGGACAGCGCTTGGATGGTGAGGATCGTGTTCGGGATGCGATTATTACCTACTATCAGCAGCTCCTTGGCCAATCCGCTCATTCCCACCAGGTGGAGACTGAGGATGTTCGACCCTACATCTCTTATTCTATTTCGCATGATGAGGCTTCTGAGCTGGTTCGGCTGGTGGACGAACGGGAGATTCGAGATGTCGTGTTTCTTTTTTTTTTTTTGGAGAAAGTACCATGTATATATATAAAACTGAAAGTACAAAAGTGAGAGAATTATCTCTCACAAGCAACCAGTAACAGGCATGTCGTGTTTCTTCTTGCGGATGACAAGGCGCCTGGACCGGACGGCTACACTGCTGCTTTTTTCAAAGCAGCTTGGCCGGTTATTGGCATGGATGTGACGACTGCGGTCCAAGAATTCTTTCAGACAGGACACCTGCTTAAGGGAGTGAACAACACCCTTATTACCTTGATCCCTAAGCGGGATTCGCCGAGACATGTTGCTGATTTTAGACCGATCTCCTGTTGCAATGTCCTTTACAAGATCATTGCTAAGATTATTGCAAACAGGATTCGGCCTTTGCTTTCTAAGCTGGTCCACCCATCTCAGACCGCTTTCATTCCTGGGAGGCGTATTGGCGAGAACATTCTTCTTGCGCAGGAAGTTTGTTGTGGCTACTTGAGTCGTCAGAAGCCTCCTCGTGTCGCTCTCAAAGTTGACCTTGCTAAGGCCTATGATAAGGTTGAGTGGAGTTTCCTATTTGCTACACTTGAGTGCATGGGTTTTCCCTCTGTTTTTATTGACTGGATTCGGAGCTGTGTGACAACTACATGTTTTTCGATAAACATTAATGGTTGTCCTGAGGGTTTTTTCACTCTTGTTATGGAGGTCTTGCGGGGTATCGTGATGCAGTTTGTTAGGGCAGACCCTCTCTTCCGCTTTCATTGACGTTGTGAGAGATCTACCTTAACGATGTTGACCTTTGCTGATGACTTGTTGTTGTTTTGTCATGCTGATCTTCACTCCGTGGGTGTGCTCAAGGCGGCCTTGGATGGTTTCACCTCGATTTCTGGGTTAGCTCCCAACCCTCATAAGAGTGAGATCTTTGTGTCCAGAAGTGCTAGTCAGTTCACTGCCGCTTTTCAGACTTTGTTGGGATTCTCTGTTGGCTCGCTCCTTGTGCGCTATCTTGGGGTTCCCCCGATTACTTCCAGACTCTCCCTGGCAGACTGTGCTCCTTTGATTGCCAAAGTGGATAGGAGGATTGGGTCGTGGTTGCACAGGTCCCTTTCTTATGCAGGACGGGTTCAGCTCATTCGATCCATTTTGGGAGCTTTCCACGTCTACTGGTCCGGGGTTTTCTTACTGCCTAAGGGCGTCATCAGATCTATCGAGCAGAGGTTTCGCAGCTACCTTTGGGCTGGTTCGACGTCTAAGGTGGCTTGGGAAGATGTTTGTTTACCCATCGCTGAAGGGGGTCTTGGCATCCGTCCTATCGAGGTGGATAATAAGGCTCTCATGATGAAGAATATTTGGAGTATCCTCACTCGTGAT
Organism: Lindernia subracemosa; assembly: GCA_028392965.1. Lineage (NCBI taxonomy): Eukaryota > Viridiplantae > Streptophyta > Magnoliopsida > Lamiales > Linderniaceae > Vandellia > Vandellia subracemosa. The sequence goes on along the minus strand of JAQPCC010000173.1, from coordinate 199,249 downwards.
CCTGAGTCTATTTGGGTCACTTGGCTCTACCACGAGCGTCTTCAGCGCGCTCCTTTTGGGATTGTACGCCTTCGTCTTCTGATGGAGTTGGAGGAAGCTTCTTAAGCTTCGTTCGGATTTTCGCCCCCTTATTCAATTCTTGGTTGGGAACGGGAGGGATCTGAGGGTTTGGAAAGATCCTTGGCTGTTTCACGAGCCCTTGATTGAGCGGTTCCCAAGGGGGCCTCAGGTTATGGGCCTTCCCTTGGATGCTAGGCTTTGTTCGGTTATCTCTTCTTCTGGATGGAGGTGGCCTGCGCAGACGTCCGTGGAGTACCTGGAGCTTCATCCTCACCTCCCCGAGTGCTCCCCATCCCAGGATGACTCTTACAGGTGGCTGAAGTCCCCGGACGGCCGATTCTCATCTCAGTCGGCTCGTGAGGCGATCAGACTTAGGCACTCCCCTGTTCAGTGGGCGTCTCTCTTTGGTGGCCATCTGAAGGTCCCCCGTTTCGAGTTTATTCTTTGGTTAGCCATTCGTGATCGACTGGCTACTAGGGACAAGCACTGGGTGGCCTCGGCCGCTCAATCGACTTACTGCTGCCTTTGTGATTCTCAGGCTGTGGAGACTGTTTCTCACTTGTTCTTTGACTGTAGCTTCTCGAGGAGATGTGTGCGGCTTCTTCGGGAGAGGACTAGGTGCAGATGGCCGAACATTGCTTGGCCTTTGGGTATTGCTTGGATGTCGAGACGGTGGAGAGGCCGTCATCTTTGCCATTGTGCTTCCCGTCATTTGTTCTCGTCTCTTGTTTATCATATTTGGCAGGAGAGGAACAAACGGTGCTGGGAGGGGAAGGAGTCGACTCCTGATCGTATTGTGCAGGAGATTGTTCTTGTTGCCTCGAGGAGGCTCTCTACTCTTTCTCCGAAGTGGGCGCTGCAAGCGACGGCGGTCAGACGCCTTTGGAGAGTTGCTTGGTAGTTTTCTCTTTGGAGTCTAGTGTTTGTGTTGTTGTGGTTTGTTGCTGCTTTTGGTTCTGTTTGCTGATGTGTGATGTGTGATCTTCGCATGTTTTCACCTTGGCTTTGTGTTGCTCCTTCTGTGTTGGGGGAGCTTGTTTGGCGGGATGCCGCCTGTGGCTGTCCTTGAGGCTTGTCTCTTGGTGCCGCTTTGTACATTTCCTTTCTATTGATGACCAGTTACCAAAAAATCATTAGGCCATCATTAAATAAAAAATCATCATCATAGTAATCATTAGGCCATCATTAAAAAAAAAAAAAAGTTACAAATGTCATACTTCTCATAACGCAAGCACATCAAAAAAATTAATAAAAAAAAAATAAATTAAATATTTCTTAGGTTTTCGCATCCTATAAAAAAATAAAAAACTTTGAGCATCAGGTTTTCGCATCAAAAAAAAAATTAATTAAAAAAAAATTTAAAAATTAGGTTTGCGCATCCCCCTATCCAGTTTTCGCATCAAAATAAAAAAAAATTAAATTAAATTAGAATAAGTTTTCGCATCAAGTAAAAACAAAATTAAAAAAATAAAAAAAATAAAAAAAATTAAGCTTTGCGCATCAAGTTTTCGCATCCACTGGTCAAGTTTCGCATCCACAATAAAAAAAAAATTTTTCGCACCGTTCAGGTTTTCGCATCCATAAATAAATAAAAAAAAAAACTTTTCGCATCCATCTTTTCGCACTGAGCACTTCGAAAACTCCATTTCGAAAACTTTTGAGGGCATTTTCGTAATTTTCCAGTTTTCGAACCCAAAGTTTTTGAACCCAAAAGTTTTCAAACCCACTTCGAAAATCTATTTTCGCACTCCTAATAAGAAATCTATTTTCGCAACAGCTCACTTCGAAAACCTCAAATTTTCGAAACAACATTTCGAAAATCCGTTTTCGCACTATATTTTGAAAATACTTTGCGCACTCATCGAAAATTTAAATTTTCGCACCCAAGCACTCCGAAAATTTATTTTCGCATCTTATCACTTCGAAAACTTGATTTTCCTAACACACATACCGAAAATCAAATTTTCGCATATCACTTATCGAAAATAAATTTTTGCATTTCATATCACATCAAAACATTTTTGGCAAATTCTAGATAAGTTTGATAAATTTCCGAAGTTTTCGAAATCACCTCAAAAGTTTTTCGGTATACACCAAAAATCTTTTCGGTACCCAAAATTTTCGATACTTCACAATATTTCTCGATAAATCAAACTTTTCGGTGCAGAAAATTTTAAAAGCCAATTCTTTATTCCAAAACCTTTTTGGCACATTATAAGAAAAAGTTTTGGTAATATTTTCGAAGTACTTCGACATCTCTTCAAAACTTTTCGGTACACACCAAAAAGTTTTCGACACTCAAAATTTTCGAAACTTCACGATATTTATCTACATACCAAAACTTTTCGGCACAGATTTTCCAAAAGCCAAAAAAAATCTCAAATCTACATAACGCGTCAACGATCACGTATCCAACTAAAATTTTAAAGAAAATTTAAATTTTAAAAAATCATGGATTCTACTTCCGCAACTTCTGAGATGAGCTTTAATGCTAGTGATTTAAACGAAACCTATCATTCGTTGAAGAAAGATTATGAAACCATGCGTCGTGAGCTTAAATACGAACGTAAGATTAACAAAGCGTTAGAAACTAAGTTAGCTAATGCAGTAGAAACTACTTCTTGTCTTGAATCAAAATTAACTAGCTCAGAAACTAACGTTTGTGAGCTAACCAAGAACCTAAATTCCTCTAAGCTAGGCCTAACTCAACTTATAAGTCACGAAAAGACTATAAGTGAGTTAGAGAGTAGACTAGACAATAATTACAAATGCTTAGTCAGGAGTTTGGAAGAAAGAGGTAGTCTTGCATGCCATTTAGAAATAACGCGTGAGAAAATCACTAATCTTGAATCTCAGGAAGTAAAATTAAAAGCTCAAATTAGTGAACTAACAAATAAATTGAAATATTGCGAACTTGAATGCAATAATTATTTGACTGAATTGAGCAATTCGAGAAGTAGTTTTAAATTCATATTTGAGGAACGCAATAAATTGCACTCTAAAGTTCATCGCTTAGAGGGCATCCTTGCAGAAAGGGGTCAAACAGACCAAAGTTCCTCTAAAGACTTAGCGTCCAACGGGGAAAATAATTTACATTCTAATAAACATATCTCTTGTTGGGAAATTTCAGAGGTTGCTAGTAAAATTGTAGAATTGAACGCAACTCTGGAATCGGAAAGAGTAGGTTTCCGAGCAGAAAAGCAAAAACTTTTAGATGAGATTTCTAATCTAAAAAATTCTCCGTCCCTACTCGTCTTAAATGATCTCTCTATAGAAAAATCTTCTTTTTTCTTGTGGATTTTTGCTGACTGTTGATTGATTGCCTTTGTGGTGGTTGTTTGTGTGCTCTTTGGTTGGGCTTGTTTTTGACGTGACCAGTGTCTGTTTGGTTCATGTTTGGGCTGTGTTGAGTGCGTCCTTTCCATGTTTCTTTTCAGGATGCTTGTTTTGGCAGTATGCTGCCTGTGGCTACCTTGAGGTCTGTCTCTTGGTGGCTGCGTTGTACATTTGTTCTTTCTTCTGCTATGATATGACCGATTTACCAAAAAAAAAAAATCTTCTTTTAAGCAGGATATGGGTACACAAACGGACGTCATTGTTCTCAAAGCTAAAAGGACTTTTGCTAATAATTCTAAGTCAACGGTGAGGAAAGCAAATACGCATTCTAAATCACCTTTGGCTGGCGCAGAAACGAAAAGTAAAAGCAATACGCATCAAAATACGAAGGAACAAAAGAAAATTAGGAAGAAGAAAGGAAAATCGACATTATTTTTCAAACTCAAGGACGACATTGCTAAAGATTCTCCTTCTCCCGCTCCCATAAAAAAGGAAGTTCCTAAAGAAGAAGTCCCAAGCTCAAGCAGGCGAACTTCTCAAACTTCCAAAATCTCTTATTCTTTAAAGAATGATAGAGATGGAATTGCTTACATGCACAAAAATACTTATTATTCTAGTAAGCGAAATTCCATCAAACATCATCATTATAGAGTGAATGATGTGAATTCTTGTAGGCAATACGACTCATCATCTGATGACGCATATAGTGCGATAAGTTCGTATTCATACATGAAATACCCGGTCCAGTTTAAGTCTGAAAGACACCTTCTGCGACTGACTAGGGAGAAAAACTTCAGATCTTCTAAACCTAGACACACATTCACCGGCGCTGAATTGTCATTTCCCTCTAAGGTTCACCAAACTTGGACTCCTAAATCAGAAATCAAATTAAATAGGACTTTAAAGGATGATTTAGGATGTATATCTGAACCAAATGTGCATAAATTGTTTTCTGCTAATATGGAAGGACCCATCCAAAAATGGGTACCAAAGTCCCGTTAAAGTTTTGCAGGAGCCCAATCACGTGTGGTAATTCGACGATAGTTGCTCCACACGCGTGATTGGTATAAGACGAGAGCAACCACAAAACCCTGGTCATGAGTAGTAATTAGAAGATGGTTGCTCCATACTCATTATCAGTACGAGACGAGGGCAACCACAACAATCCCATCATGGTTGATATTCCGGAAGTTGCTCCACAACAATGACTGGTATGCAGCGTGAGCGACTTTCAAACAACCTCATCTATGGCAAGGTGACGTAGTGGCTCCACATACATGATAAAGGGAAACGACGTGAGCTACTACGACTATATGTGGTACATTCTATCTTTTGAACTGAATTGCATAATACACATTCATACATATTTTTAAGATAGGTACATTTTCACATTATGCATACAGTTTTAAGATTTTCGAGCTTAAACTTTCAAGTATGCATATAAGCTGAATTGAAAAATACCTATTTTTCAAAATGGTACATTTTAAATATGCATTTTCAAAACTTTAAAATTTAAAATGCATATTATGCACGGAAATCATAAATGCCATTTTTTTCTTATAAAATGAGCTTAATTTGAGGGGGAGCTACTCTTTTATCTTCAAAAGAGAAGTGAACCTTATTTTTTAAAAGGGAGCAATAATTACATTTTTGAGGGGGAGCGAACTTCAATTACGTGAATTTAGAGAAAGAGATTCACAGATTTTTCGAACTTACTACGCATTTTTTGAGGGGGAGCAAGTTTCTTTAGGAAGCATGATTTGAGGGGGAGGAATAATATATATATATATAATATATATAACAGACTAATATATATTACTAATACAATAAATATATATATATATATCCATATAATATATAGTATAAATATATATTACTAATAACGATTAATATATATATTATATCCATATAATATAGAGTATAAAAATATATATTACTAATAACGATTAATATATAAAAAAAAACAACAAAAAAAAAAGAAGGAAAAATCTTCTCTCCTCATCATCAAGCTTCATGAAGATTACCTCCGATCTCCAAAGATGGACTTCAAATGAAGAATCTCGTCTACAACGGTCAACTCTTTTCAAAGGCGACGGTGGCTACAAATGTTAAACTCGGTGCGCGCTTTAATCGACCTACTCCGGATTGCTGACATACAAAGAAGCACTCACTACTTCCTACCGGATGCAAGGACTTCGTTCCCATGATTCAGTCAAACCCAACTGAATCTAACCCCGGAACATCACCGAGATTCAGTCGAATCACGAAGAAATAGCCACGTCTACTAAAACCTTTTGAAAAGACCGACGATATATAACTCCCTTACCTCACAAATTATTCGGACCACCCCCATAGGTACAGGTGCTAATTTTATTAGCTCCCGGGTAGAAGTCACCGCATTAGGTCCAACGGCGCATGCACAACCGAGTCTTACGCACTCGTCTGTCTCACAAAAGACAGGTGTTTCAAGGAATCATGGGGAACCACGCCTACTATCACCGCTTCGCTCAGAAGCGGGAGATATTGAATTAAGTGGTACTCAGCCCCACCACCACACTTTCTTGCGCACATCGAGTCTAGTGTGTCCTCACTCCCCATATTTTTAATATTTTCTAGGACACATACACTTTTATAACACCTGATCTTTGTGATCACGTCAGAACTTCCGTAGACATATCATTTTAAGACATGCTTCGAGGATCGGAAGGAAGTCCTGTCGTTACAACATCAAAGAAACAACGGTTTCAGGCCATCGTCTACGAGCGTAGCTCCTAGATCCAGGTTAACGGGAAGTCTTTATGACCCCGGTTTCTTATACGACGGATTACCTTTGTGGCCCTGTCTAGTTATTACCATCACCGACCTGTCGTTTGTGTCCTTCTAATCTTCCTAAACAAGCATGTCGATCTCGTTAACACGAGGGGGAGAAGGGGACAGACATAAACAAACAGGTCGGACCACCCACCAATCTCCGCCGAGCATACCACTCTGAAGTCGGGCTCTCCAGCACTTTTTTTGGGGAAACGGTCATATCATAACAGAAGAGAAAAAACGAATGTACAAAGCAGCAATCACGAGACATGCCTCGAGAAAGCCACAGGCAGCAAACTGCCAGAACAAGCACCCTGCTGAGCAATCAAACAAGGAGCACCAACAAGGCCAGCAAAGCGAAACAGAAACAACAACAACCAATCAAGCCTCGAAAAGCACAAAACAAGAAAACAACCAAACTACCAAGCAACACGCCAAAGTCACCGAACAGCACAGGTCTGCAACTCCCACTTCGAATGAAGCGTGGAGAGTCTCAGCACAGCAGTGTGAACCACCGCCTGGGCAAGCTGCTCCGGCGTCCCAGTGATCCCCTCCCAGCATCTCTTGTTGCGTTCCTGCCAAATATGATAAACAAGAGAGGCAAGCAGATGGCGAAAGGTGAGGTGACAGAGATGACGCCCCCTCCAGCGCCTCGAAGCCCAAGCAATACCCAAGCTCAGTTCTGGTACGGCCATCCCCAACGGGTCTTGTACCTCAGCACCTGCACACAACGCCTCGAGAACTGGCACTCAAAGAATAAATGTGAGTCGTCTCCACCTCCAACGAGTCACACAAACAGCAATGCATCGTCTGGGCAACAGCCGCAACCCAAGGTTTATCCCTAGTAGCAAGCCGATCCCGAATCGCTAACCAAAGGATAAACTCAAACCGAGGGACCTTCAGCGGTCCTCCAAAGAGGGCAGCCCACTGAACCCGAATACGTCTACTCCGAATCGACTCGCGAACCGAGGCAGTAGAGAACTTACCATCCGAAGTGCCCAACCATCGGTAGGATCAGCATCAGTGGGGGAACAGTGGGGCAGATGAGGATGAAACTCTAAAATTCCGTCGAGGTCTGCGCCGGCCAGTGCCACCCCGAAGAGGAAATAACAGAACTCAGGCGTGCATCAATGGGAATACCCATAACCAACGGCCCCCGAGGAATCTGCTCACTAAGGGGTCAATGTACAACCAGGGGTCCTTCCAAACCCAAATTCTCTACCGTTTCCAACCCGAAACTGAATCAGCGGACGCATCTCACTACGCAGCTTGAGAAGCTTCCTCCAACTCCAAGAGGTGTTACTCGACGACGTGCAATGCCAAAATGACCTGCGGTGAAGTCTCTCATGATAAAGCCAGGTCACCCAAATAGACTCCTCGTCGCGCGTGATGATACTCCAAATGTTCTTCATCATCAAAGCCTTATTGTCCACCTCAATAGAGCGAATGCCAAGTCCCCCTTCCACGACAGGCAAGCAAACCTCCTCCCACGCCACCTTAGCAGCTGAGCCGCCCATAAGAATGAACGAAACTTCTGCTCAATAGCCCTGATGACACCCTTGGGCAACAAGAACACCCCGGTCCAATAGAGATAAAGCGCTCCCAGCACCGAACGAATAAGCTGAACTCGTCCCGCATAGGAGAGGGACTTATTCAGCCAAGAACCAATCCGCTGATCCACCTTCTCAAGCAAAGGGGCACAGTCCGCCTGAGTGAGTCTAGTAGTGATCAACGGGACTCCAAGATATCTCACAGGCAGAGAACCCAAAGAAAAACCCAACAAATCCAGTAAAGCAGGAGTCAGATGCTCCGCACGACGCGAGACAAAGACTTCACTCTTACAAGGATTCGCCGCAAGCCCCGAGAGCGATGTAAAGCAAGTCAGTGCCGCATGAAGAACCCCCACAGAATGCAAATCAGCATGACAGAAGAGCAGCAGATCATCAGCAAAGGTCAGCATGGTCAAGGCCGACTTCTCGCACCGCCAATGATAGCGAAATCGTGGGTCAGTCCTAACAAAGTGGGTCACAATGCCACGCAACACCTCCATAACAAGCGTAAACAGATACGGCGAAAGCGGATCTCCCTGCCGCAGACCCCGCTTACCAGGAAGAAACCCTCCGGACTACCATTGATGTTTATCGAAAAACATGTAGTAGTCACACAGCTCCGAATCCATCTGATAAATTCAGACGGAAATCCCATAGCCTCAAGAATAGCCAAAAGAAAACTCCACTCAACCTTATCATATGCCTTAGCCAGGTCCACTTTGAGCGCAACACGAGGGGGCTTATCGCGACTCAAGTAGCCATAACAGATCTCCTGAGCAAGAAGGATGTTATCCCCAATACGTCTGCCAGGGATAAAAGCCGTCTGCGAGTGGTGGACCAACTTGGCCATCAGAGGCCGAACCCTATTAGCAATGATCTTAGCAATGATCTTATATAAGACATTGCAACAAGAAATAGGCCTGAAGTCACCCACATGCCTAGGCGAAGTCCTCTTAGGAATGAGAGTGATAAGAGTACTGTTCACGCCCTTGAGAAGGTGTCCACTAGAAAAGAACTCACGAACCGCCTCCATAACATCCACCCCAATAATCGTCCAGGCTGCCTTAAAGAAGGCAGCAGTGTACCCGTCAGGACCAGGTGCCTTATCATCCGCCAGAAGAAACACCACATCCCTAATCTCCTTATCCTCCACTCGCCTAACGAGAATGGCAGCATCCTCATGCGAAATAAAGCTCGTAATGTACTGACGAACCTCCTCACCCACCACAGGAAGAGCTCGAGCAGATTGACCCAAGATCTGCTGGTAATAGCAAATGAGCGCATCACGGACCTGATCCTCCCCTTCCACCACTGATCCCTCATCATCTTCAAGAGAGAAGATGCGATTGGTTGCCCTACGCATCTGAACCTTCTTGAAGAAAAAGGCAGAGGATTGGTCACCATCCTTGAGCCAAGCCAGCTTAGCCCGCTGAGAGAGTGCAGAGTGCTCCATCTCCACAGCACGCGCAAAGAGAGCCCGACAAAAACGCACAAGATCAACAAAGATCCTCCTCAGGAAACTGAGAAGAGAGAGTCTGGGCAACCTCCAAGAACAGACGCGCCTCCTCGACATTCCTGGCAAGATTGCCCTTCCTACGGCGCAGCTCCCTCAGGGGCTGCTTCAGGCCCCTAAGCTTCTGGGAAACCGAATACAAAGGGTACCCCTCACTCTGGTCCTCCAGCCACGATCGACCAGCTCCAAAAAGAGGGGATCCTTAGTGAGAAAATTATCAAACCTGAAGCAAGCCTTCCTGGCATACCCTCCCTCCCCTTCCAAGACAAGAGGCGAGTGATCAGAAGTCGCAGGAAGACAACTACGATACCGAACAAGAGGAAACCTAGAAAACCAAGAAGGGTTCCCCACAATACGATCCAACCGCCTCCAAATACCCCTCCCCGCCCTCTGCTGATTGTACCAAGTGAAGAATTGGCCAATCATAGGAAGGGTAGTAAGGTCGGCAGAAGTAAGGCAAGACCTGAACTCCAAACACTCAGCAGAGCTGAAGACCCTCCTCTAGCCTCACTGGCCTCAATCACCGCATTGAAGTCCCCCATAACGATCCACGGGTCCTCCGAGCGAATTCAGCCATGGCAATCAAATCACCCCACAGGACAGAGCGCTCCTCCCTCGTGTTCTTGCCATAGACGAATGTGACAAAAAAGGTAGAGAGGTCAGCAAGCGAATGCACCTTGCAGTGAATTGCTTGCGTCGAGCACCTTTCCACAGAAACCCGAAGAAAGGAAGGATCCCAGCCAACCCAAATACGATTGCCAGGCCCAACATCATAGTCAAAGAACCACTGCCATGTATCCCGAACCAAAGACGAAGTAAGGGCAGCATTGTGGATGGCCACCCTCGTCTCCACCAAACCCACCAAGCAAAGATTATGCCGGGAAATAAACTCGCGGACTGCCCGGCCGTGCTCCCATTTATTTAGTCCGCGCACATTCCAGACTCCGACTGGGATCATGGAACAACCCCGGGGAGGGCTGCAATGCAATCAGGGCCCGGTAAAGTAAGCACATCATCCTCACCCACAGTCTGAAGAATGGCAAATGAATTCAGTTGCCCCGCCTCCCCCCTCTCACTACTCTTCACCCCATCTGGAGACAGCTTCGTGAATGATGAGCTCGGGGCACTACAAGTCAAATCACCTGCAATTACCTCCCTCTTGTCCTCCAGCACCTTTTTCCCTTTATCCCTTCCTTTCATCTGCACCTTCTCCCTCGCACCCTTGTCCTTTCCAACCATACTAGCCGCTGTCCGCCGTGACTTATCCTCCACCCTACGTCCCTTGGGCATGGGCTGAACCCTCGATCCTACGTGTCTAGGATGACTGGTAGCCCTAGGACAAGCCTCTACAGAATGACCAGTAGCCTGGCATCCCGAGCATTTCGGCGGCCGCCACTCGTACTCCACCGAAACCCTAACATGCCCCTCAAACCCTCCAGACCGAGAAGGAACCCTAATGTTGAAATGCTCAAAATAGGGTTCAGCCACCTTCTTCATCACACAGACTCGTGCAAAGTCGATACGTGTCATGGACGTCGTGATCGAATCTGTGAAAAGCGGCCTCCCCACCGCACTAGCAACAATGCCAAGGCCCTCCTGCGTCCAAAACTCACTCGGCACGTTCCATAGCTTAATCCAGACAGGTATCTCCTCAGGTTCCTTCTTATCGAAGGACATGCCAGGTCGCCACGCCTCAAGAAATAAGGGCTGCCCCTGAGCAGCCAAGGGCCCCCTTCGAGCACCACATTCATAGCAGCAGCTGATGAGAACCGAAACCGGAAGAACCCGTTGCTCGTTGCCCGAACCTCCACCACATGCGCCCAAGACATACGAGCAAACTTATCAACGAATGGGAAGTAAGGTCGTCGTCCAAGGAAGTAGCCCACCAAGGTGTTTTCCCACCTAGCCAATCCCTTTTCAGCAACCTCCCATGAAGGGCAAACCTCAACAACCCCATCGATCATCAAAGGGGGAGTATAAGCCAACGGAATCCGTTGTCCCGCATTAATAGGCCTACTCTCGGGCCTAGGGCCCTCAATGGCCGCATCCCGAAATGATCGAGTAGGCTGCTGATTCGCCAACCGACCCTGGCCCGTCATCTCCTTAAGCCCGGAGCCGTCCCATGCACCACCACATCACGCGAGTTCATTCCCAAATCAACCAGTCTCGCCCCATGAGCATCGCTCAAAAGAGGCTCGTGGACCTTCTCCAACTGCTCAATCATGCTCTCCACACCCCGATCCACCTCAGCATTCGAAACCAAAGTAGGGCGTGGATGAATAGGCGTGCATGGGCGAACCAACGCACACCTGTTCGAGTCAATAGTCGGGTCCCGTAATGGCTGGGTCACACTCCATCTCGACGATGGCCGACGTTTCATCGCAGCATTAACCACAGCTCTCTCCTTAGGCACCTCAGCCCCAACACCCGCCTTAGCCACTTTCTCCGCAGCCTTAGTAGCTACCCGCGTCTCGGCTACGGGGCCCGCAGCGTACTCCATAACTGCACACTCCATACCCTCTTGAGGTATCTTAGCTGCCACCTCGCTACCCACCATAGGGTCAGCCACCTCCCTTCCCACCATAGGGTTGAAAGCCACCAAGGCCGATGAAGAATTTTCACCCAAAAGGTTAGTCCCGGGGAAATCCAAAACAACATCAAGAGGACCAGCCGTGGATCCTTCCGCCCCCACCCGCGGTCTATTCCCACCTGAAGCAACAACTCCAGCCGCCGTAGAAACCGCGGAGCAGTCCAAACCAGCCATATTTTGCCTAACCGAACAGCCATCCGCCCCATGAACCCTCTTGAGAAGGGCTTCAAAGGCAGCCACGTCAAACAACCGGTTGAAGTCCGGAATGTTACGTCCCATCGTCCCAAAATCCGGTGAATGGCCCAAGAAGTCAGCCCCCAACGTCGATGAAGAAGCCACCGACCCACATGAAGAAGAACTCGAAGCCATGAAGGTAAGGAGACCTAAACCCTAGCACCCCGGTCACAAACCTCACGCCACCCAGCCTTGACCTTCTCCGCCGTCCCAGCTCAGCCCCAAAGCCCCAAAAACAACCGCAAGATCAAAGAAGAAGAAGAAACGCCGCCGAGAAAGAAGGAGGAATATAAAAGGTCTTTTAGGGTTTTTGAACGAAACCGCGAAGACCCAACGTTCCAACCCACCGGAGCAGGCCCCACCACCACCAGCGCCGCCCTAGTACACCGAACAACCTTCGCGCAAATCCACTGAACCAGCTCCGGCCACTTCCGCAAGCTTTCACATGGAGAAAACCCTAGAGAAGGCCAAGAGGTTGCCTTCCAAACGCCGTCTGATCCCGGCGATGGAGGCCGACGGGGACGTCGCCGGCGTCAACACGGATGAAGTAAGGTACGTCGTTTGGATGGGGAATCGAGCTTGGCCGCGAGAAGGAAGGAAGAAGATGAAAGGGTTTTAGGGTTTGGATGGTAGAGAGAAAACGCTAGAGAGAGAAAATATGGCGAGAGGTTTTCTCTCTCCAGCACTTGAATGGAATATTCTAAAGAGCCTCACACCCCACGCATACCTTCTTCCGGAGCCAAACAAGCTTCCACGAGGCCGAACCAGACAACTTCCTTCGAAGAAGACGAATCTGGCGCCGAGAAGAAGAAGATTGGAGGAGACGTGACGACTGCCTTAGTGGCTCCGTCTGGTTATTACCAAACCTGAGCTCCTACTGTGCCTACCAACGCCATCCTCTTGTCCCGACGACGTGATCAACATGCCAAAACATGAAGTATTTCCCCCTGAATAATTCTTTAAACCGCTCCCATGTCATCGTGTATGGATCCTCGAGGCTCTTCGTCATATCCCACCAGTGTCCCGCACTTCCACGTAACATGAAAGAAGCACAAGTCACTTTGTCTGCCTCTGGTACTCGACTATAGTGGGATCAACTGCCTCTTCAAAGGTAGGCGGATTTAGCTTCCTAAATCTTTCCCCAACAACTTCTATTCGTTCCGTTGGATTTGATAGATTGCTTCGTTGTTCACTAGTATCCCTTTGTTGGATTAATTGCTGAATTTGCTCAGACTGGCGCTGAACGAGTTCAGTAAGTCTGATTATAGCAGTATCCCATTCATCGCCTGGGCTCGATGTCTCCCCTATACTAGCTCCTCTCGTGCGTACCATAGTTCCGTAGTTCTGTTACTCTTTTCGACATACAAAATGTGGCCAACATGATTCATGCAACACAAAATACATAACACACCCTGCTTGCGATGGGGCTTCCTGTGGGGACCCGGTTGCGCGCTGTCATTGATGTCAATGGTTGGAATTGGCCAGGAAGATCGGCGGCTGAGTATATTGAATTCAGTCGTCATCTTCCCCCGGTGGATCCGAGTAGACGTGACACTATTAGCTGGAACGGGTCGATGGATGGCCGTGCATCGGCTCGATCGATTAGGGAGGCACTACGTATTCATCGCCAGCCTGTGAAATGGGCGGTGCTTTTTGGGGGACCTCTAAAGGTTCCCAGGCATGAGTTTATACTTTGGTTGGCCATTCGTGATCGCTTGTCAACTAGAGATAAGCCTTGGGTGGCCCAGAGAGCAGGTACAGTTGCTTGTGTTCTCTGTGATGCGTTGCACTATGAGACAGTTCAACACCTGTTCTTTGATTGTGGGTTCTCACGCCAATGCCTACGAATTCTACGACAAAGGGTACGTTGGGCGTGGCCTTATCGGGACTGGAGAGAGGGTATCTTGTGGGCGGCAGCGAGATGGCGAGGTCCACATCTCCTACAGGCGGCGTATCGTCACGTTTTGGCCTCTCTTATATATCATATTTGGCAGGCACGAAATAAGCGTTGGAAGCAAGGACTCATCACGACTCCTGATTGCCTTGTGGCTCGTGTGCTCGACATGGTTTGTATGCGCCTAAGTGGTACTCCTGCTAAGTTTGCCCTTCAGCGGTTGGCCATTAGGCGAACTTGGCGTGTTGCGTGGTAGTTCGAGTTGGTTTTGTTTTTGATTTTATTTGCTTTGACTCGTTTGTGGGTCGTTGTTACCAGTAGCCTGTTACTGGTTGCTTGTGAGAGATAATTCTCTCACTTTTGTACTTTCAGTTTTATATATATACATGGTACTTTCTCCACAAAAAAAAAATACATAACACACAATAATAAAACTTACGAGGTAAAGCCGTGCTTCCGCAATTCTTCTGAGATCATGTACATGGACAGTCTACAGAACCTGTAACCGTGCTCTGATACCACCTCTGTGACGACCCAACGCCACTACACTACTATACGACTCTAAGGACGTTAAAATGCGACTTTGAGAAAATAAAACGCGCGAGTTCCGTTTGAAACTCGTCAACAACACCTGAATACGACTAATCAAAACGAACTCATAAGACTCTCAAACTCACAAAACTCGATATAATACTTTTATCTTTCAAAACATCACTTCCACAACATCCAAAATAACATTTTCATCACTGCTCTACTCGACCACCGCAACCTATATATACATATATATATAACATTGTCCCAGAATATAATAACTCGCACTCCAAACGACATATATAAGACAAACCAAACCCGACCCAAAGAAAAAACCGCTCGCCCACAGGTCGTCATCCATGTACACGCCATCTCAAAAGTCGGCGGGAGCATCAACAGCTAGCCTCGTAAGAAAAATATCAAACGGCATCATCGGGCTCACCTACAACACATGAACTACGTGAGCTAATTGCTCAGTAAGCGAATGTCATAAAAGTATTAAACTCATGTATGCGATGAATGGAAATATATCGACCTGCGATATAAATTCCTCGACTATGAAACATATGCAACGTGATATGATGAAATGTCGCTCATGCTCTCGAAACCATATACTCGTACTCTCATAATCATACACTCAATATGGGCCCTGAGACCGAATACTACGGTACCGAAGAGCTCAATCAATATCAATGGGGCCTATAAATATACTACTGGATGGTCTTTTTCACCCACCCAGAGGTGAAGAGCTCGGTGTACCCTCCTATCAAAAGGTGGTTTCCTCCCACTACGAGATTCACAAACATATGCTGGATAGTCTTTTTCACCCACCCAGCGGGAAGGACTTTTTCACCCTCCCAATAAGGACGTCGTCACGTCAGGCCAATAAGGGCGCCGTACCGCCAAAGGGGAAGAGCTCGGTGGACCCTCCTGTCAAAAGGTGGTTTCCTTCCACTACGAGATTCCCTCGCATACCGTAGCATCGTCTCACAACATAATATGACCATCCTCACATACTCAATAATCGCCGAAAGCGATATATATGACCATCTGTGCATGAGACCGTGAACAATATGCAATGCATACCAAATTCGTACTTGAAACAATAACTTATATCGAACATCATAAAACATATATCAATGTGCTCGAGATAACAAATAATTCACCATTAATCATATATGTTCATATCTCAACAAAAAAAAAAACATATACGACGACTTGCGTCCGAGGTACGGTTATTCATACCGAATAATTTATACCTCTCAAGATATTCAAATCAACATCAAGACACTTATATCAAAACATAACAATACACCAAAAACTAAGTTCATGTGTCGTAGTTGCGTATGGACAAACGCCTACCTGTCGTTCCTGACGTTGTCACTCCGAAATCGTAACTTGTCGTATCGATCATGTAGCAAGTATATATATATATATATATATATACACATACACACACACAAATTACTGTCACCTTAGATAGAGTCACCTAAATAGTGAAGAAAACAAATACAGTTCAGATTAAGACTTAATTATGGCTTATAAGAATTACGTATGCGAGTTTAATATATTAATATTTGTGATACAAGGCAACTACCTTTGGAAAGGATTAACCGAGACTTGCTGTGGTGAAGAATAAGGAAAAAGCTTGATGAGAAGAGGTAGAATGGTGATAAGCAACGAAAGTACATGATAAATATAAGCCTAAGGCGGTTACTTGATCGATTACCTATTCACTAAGAAACATATTATAATATTAATAATTAAGCTAGTGAAATTACTTAAAAGGTTCCTATTTTAATAATTAATTACAGTATTTTAACATACTTTTGATAGAATTCATTAATAAAATATACTAGTTAGACACGTGTATCTAATCGCGTTTAGCGGTAGACACGTATCTTATTATAAAACCGACTCAAATAATTAAACAAAGGGACAACAATTGTCATATTAATATTCCTACAAGCTATTTATTTTAGAATGGCGTCATAATTAATAAATATTGGATATTTAATATTTAGTATATGATTTAAATTTGATTTAAATCTTTATTATTGTTTTAGAAAAATAATATTTAATTTGGAATTAAATAAAATATATATATATATATTTGATATATATATAATTTCGATTTATTATATAGTATAATTTCGAAAATTATTAAATATCTATATATATTGGATATTATATATTTAAATATACGGAATATAGAATAAATATTAATTTATTTTAATATTAATTCAAATTCAAATTTGAGTTTGAATTTGAAAGAGAAACCAAGTAAGCCAAGATCAAGTCAAAGAGACATGGTATGGCTTGGAGTGGGTGAGAAAATTTCTCCCCACTCCACCTTGAAAATTTTGGCCAAGGCATAGGTATAAATAGGGTTTTACTTTTTGAAAATAAACCCTATGTCATTTTGGCTAAAAGAAATAAAAGTTAGGGTTTTATTTTCTCTCCTCTCTCATCTCTCTCTCACATAATCTCTCCCTCACTCTCTCGACGGCCGCACGTGTGACAAGGAGGAGTCGGCGTGTTCTTAGCCTAGCCGCCCATAGCAAGGACATTCCGCGACGTGTGTTGGTGCCGGCATGACGATCTTGCTCCGTTCGTGCGCTTGTGGTACTAGGAAAGGGACGACATCCCGGGATTAGAAGGGTTCGAAGCTAGCCACCTTCATCATTATTCGTCAAGGTATAATGGCTGAAACCTTTCTTTATCGTGCTTATATTCTCGGGTTAATACCCGAGCGGTCCAAGGGAAAGGTTGGAATCCCTAATAGTTTTAAAATTCCGCCATTCAAGGAACGAGGCCCCGAGGACCCTACCGGAATTCCCGAAAGTGGTATCAGAGCCTTAGGCTCGGTTAAGTCACGGGACTATGACCACCCCGAACGAAAGCTTTTGGAAAGGCTGGCCGCGCGCAGCGCGCGGCGCAATGGGCAGGGCGTGCGCAGCGCGCGGGCCTGGCCTGGCCGCACGCAGCGCCGGCCACGAGGCACAGCCGCACGCAGCGTGCGACACCTTGGGCAGGGCCGCGCGCGCAGTGCGCGACACCCTTGGCTGGCTGCGCGCTCGTGGGCACCCAAATCTGATAAAAGCCTCAATGTGGATTTAGGCTCGGATCTGTGTAAAATTGTCGTGATGCATGTTTTATGTGAATAACGTGGTGATTGATTTGGAATTAGATTCTGTGTTTTACCGGGTGATATGTTAAGGGTGACAAGGTCCCCCCGGGTTGTACTTTACTGTTTTACTAGAAAAAACGGGCTTTGTTGTTTTAAGGGAAAGATCCCCCCGTCATAGGCTATAGTAGTACAGGATTGACGGCCGAATGAGAGACGATCGAGACGAGGACGAACGAACAAGACGGTGGCCGAGGTGTCCATTCGAGACAAGCCCGAAGACTTAGAGTTTTACTTTTTGTACAAATAGGATAGAACTAGAAATATCCCCGATCTTTCACATTTACTTTATTAGGTTGAAACTAAGTTTACTATTAAAGTTTTTTATGTTCGTGTTGGTTTCGAACGTGATATCGTGCATAATGTGCTCGTTCTTATCTGTGAGGATTCTCTCGAAGTTAGACTTTAAAATATCAAGTGAGTAAAGGGGCGGGGCTCATGTCTTCTATCAAGTCCAAAAACGTTACGACTTAGGGGTACGGTTTTGGTTGACCGAGTTACGGCGCTAAAACTCTCGCCTTTGACGTGAACGTATTTGGATGCATTTTTGATAATGCCGCTCACCAACCACTCTTCGTCCTCTAATAAAGTGTTATCCTATGGAGGCGAAGTTCACTCAAAAGTGGAAGGTTAGCAGGACGTTGATAGGCAGCACTTGGACAGTCATTCCCAAGAAGTCTGAGTTATAGACCGAGGGACCCTGACTGAGACAAATTCGTTGAAACTTCTATGTGATAGAATCGTGTGGGACACGAACCTGGCTGATCAAATATACCAATAAATTGTTAAGTTGAGGCTAGTTTGATGCAGCGCGGGTAAATCAATGCCACTATGAAACTACTCAACGAGGTTTCTGAAATTCCTAACGGGAGACAGGATTTCGACAAAAATAGCGGGAGTGAGACGAAAAATTGAAAGTCCTGTTTTTGTCTGATTAAACACTTCAAATCCTAACTATCTATTTTCTTTCTGCAGTTTATTTTCTTCTCTATTTATACGATGACAAATGCTTTATCCCTATTGGAAAAACATTCTTAGGTAGGACCAAATTATGTTGACTGGCTTAGAAATCTGAGGATCGTCCTCAGGTTAGAGAAACTGGAATATGTCTTGGACATTGAGCATCCTGTGACTCCAAATGCTCAATCGACTGAGCAAGACCTGCAGTTCTACGAGAAGTGGACTGAGGATGCTGGGAAGGTTCACGCCTACATGTTATCGGCTATGAGCCCAGAGCTTCAGTGCCAGCATGAGCACATGAGTGCTAAAGAGACACATGCTCACTTAGCTGAGCTTTATGGCGAGTCGTCTAGGAGCGCGCGCTATTCGCTCACGCACGATCTCTTCAACCCTAAGCTCACAGAGGGTGGTGATGTCCATCCTCATTTACTGAAGCTGAATGAGTATATGGAGCGATTGGATGCGCTTGCATTTGGTTTACCTCACGAGGTGAAGATTGACATCATACTGCAGTCCCACCGTCCTTCCACCACTTCGTGGTGAACTGCAACCTGAATAATCGGGAGTATTCGATACCTGACCTGATTAATCAGTTGGTTGCAGCCCGTACCCAGTATCGCAGCGATAGGGGTCCTAAGGGCAAGGAGGTGGCGCTTGTTGCGACTACTCGGTCCAAGGGATCGAAAAAGAAGGCAAACAAGCACAGCGGGCCTAGGGGTAGAATCGCAAAGAAGGCGAAATCCAAGAAGGCTGGGAAGTCGGGCGCAAAGTCCACGGACAAGTGCCTCCATTGCCAGCAGCTAGGTCACTGGAAGCGCGACTGTCCTAAGCTGAAGGCGTCATCTGACGCTTCAGGTAAGCAATAAGTTTTTGAAGCTAATTGTTCTGTGTATTCTACTTCATGGATACTTGACTCAGGGGCTACCTCCCACATTTGTGTTTTGAATCAGGGTCTGGAACGAAGTAAGAAGCTTCGAGCTGGTGAGATCTCGATCAACGTCGGCAGCGGACATA
This sequence comes from Lindernia subracemosa, assembly GCA_028392965.1. NCBI lineage: Eukaryota > Viridiplantae > Streptophyta > Magnoliopsida > Lamiales > Linderniaceae > Vandellia > Vandellia subracemosa. Next base: position 179,569 of record JAQPCC010000173.1, on the reverse strand, counting down.
GTGTTGCAGCAACGCACGTGGGATCGAAGACTTTGCTTTTATCATCTTTGCATTCTTTAGTACTTTCTGATGTTTTGGTTTTGCCCAAGGGGCTTAAAAACATTGTTTCGATTTCTGTTTTGAGCAGACTTGGTTATGAGTTTCGATTTATTGATAATATTTGCCATATTTATTTCAGAAATGAAAACGTTGGAAACACGACGTTAATAAATGGTTTGTATTACGTCAATCTAAGAGATAAGGTAGAAATTGTCAATGCAATTACCAACTCGTCGACGGGGTCGAACGAGTGATACATCTGGCACCTTCGACTAGGTCACGCTGGGGACGCAAAGATTGACAAGATGGAAAAGGACGGTCTGATTCGCACAGTGAAGTCAGGCCCGATCCCAACTTGTCAGTCTTGCATCTTAGGCAAAATGACCAAGTCTCCCTTCATAGGGACTTTTACAAGGGCCACAGAAGTGTTGGGTTTAATCCACACTGATGTCTGCGGACCGTTTAGCGTAACGGCCCGAGGTAATTGCCGCTACTTCATTACGTTTACGGACGATGCATCCCGCTACGGGACCGTCTATTTGATGAGACAAAATTCCGAAGCTCTTGAAATGTTTAAGGAGTATAAAGCGTTAGTGGAGAAACAAACTGGCAAGGTCATTAAAGCCGTTCGATCAGATCGAGGCGGCGAATGCATGAGCCTTGAGTTTGATGCATTCCTTAGAGATAATGGCATCATTATACAGTTTTCACCCCCCGGGACGCCACAATTAAATGGCGTAACCGAACGAAGGAACCGAACGCTTTTGGATATGGTTCGGTCAATGATGAGTTACACAGATCTCCCCATTTCGATGTGGGGTTATGCTTTAGAGACAGCAGCCTATATCCTTAACAGGATACCTACCAGTTATGCCGACAGGATCCCTTACGAAGCTTGGCATAATCATAAGAAGGCAAGCCTGAATCACATTAGGATCTGGGGTTGCCCTGCATTTGTGAAGAAGTTACAGGCAGATAAGTTAGAATCGAGGTCGATTATGGCAAGATTCGTTGGTTACACCGAGGACTCAATGGGGTATTACTTTTACGTTCCAGACGAACACAGGGTGTTTGTCGCTTTACGCGCCACCTTCACGGAAGAGGAATTCGTTAGCGAAGGCGGTAAAGGTCGTGAAATAACTCTTGGTGAGTTAAGCAACGAATCAACACCAGTTATTCCAGAGTCGTTAGACGACGTTCCAGAAAATCCGGCTCAGCCGCAATTGCGCAGGTCTAGTAGGATATCTCAAATGCCTGAGAGATATGATATGGTACACGTCAAGCATGGGGATGTTGCGATTGAGGGATGCGTCGGGGACGATCCCATCACCTACGACCAGGCAATTATCGGTACAGACTCCCTCAAGTGGCTTGAGGCTATGCAGGCCGAAATGGACTCTATGTATTCAAACCAGGTTTGGACACTTGTAGACCTGCCCAATGGTTTCAGACCGATTGGCAATAAATGGATCTACAAGAAAAAGATTGGATCTGACGGACAGGTGGAAACGTATAAGGCTAGGCTTGTAGCGAAAGGGTATAATCAAAAAGAAGGTATTGACTATGAGGAGACCTTTTCACCAGTCGCGATGATTAAGTCCATTCGCATTATGCTTGCGATAGCAGCATACTATGACTACGAGATCTAGCAGATGGATGTAAAGTCCGCATTCCTGAATGGATTCCTCCAGGAGGAGATCTATAAGGTACAACCCAAAGGTTTTACGTCAGATGCAGATGCTCAAAAAGTATGCAAGCTGAATCGGTCCATTAATGGACTGAAACAAGCTTCAAGGACTTGGAATCTTCGGTTCAATGAAGTAGTTAAGAACTACGGATTCATAAAGAACGAAGATGAGCCATGTGTTTACAAGAAGGCCAGTGGGAGCAAGGTGTCGTTTCTAGTATTGTACGTAGATGATATCCTTTTGATAGGAAACGACATTGGGATGCTTTCAGAGGTCAAATCTTGGCTTTCGACCGAATTCTCTATGAAAGACCAGGGAGAAGCGACCTATATTCTAGGAATACGCCTATTTAGAGATAGTGCGAAACGGTCAATTGGCTTATCCTAGGCCCTTTACTTAAACAAGGTCCTTAAAAGGTTTAAGATGTGACGACTCTAAGAAAGGGTTCACTTGGGAAGTGGGAGCTCGTGACATTGATACAAGACGAATCAGGGGATTGTCTGTATTTGGACTCTGACTCGTAATCGAACGATCACACGCTGGGAAAGTCGGTGATCGATCGATTGACTATAGTAGTCTACGTGAACCTTAGACCAAAAGGTTTAACTCGGGGTTGGTCTTAAGGTCTTGATTACTCACTAGTTTGCTAGGCCTAAATTGCATGAAGCATGGGTCAGCGGCGAAATGCGGTCTTGAATTTTCGACGTGATTGCCGGTTGAACCGCTGAGCGAGATTTACGTCCTTCATTAAATTCGAGGTTAATGTCCTATGCAGTTTCGATGTGCAGGAATTTACCTAAGTCTCTGGCCAGAGCACATAACTGACTCACGAGTGTTGTGGAGGGCAGTTTGGTAAATGTCACCGACACGAACATCATAGAGGCGAATTCTGTAAGTTCGACTACGCGTGACTTTCACTCGACCGGGACAAACATAAAGGGTTTATACGTAGGACGACAATCTATAGTCAGTTCGTTAATTACACATATTCGTACTCAACTCGGGATCGGTTCGGTACCACGGGGCGGGCTAGGTGAATACCGAACTCCTGGATTCCTCCCAGAGCCAGTTGAGACGAACCAAGAGAGTCGGGCTTAAAAAGGGCAACCGATACAACGTCTATATGAGAATAGAGCAGGTTGAGCCCTGGGTTGAGAGATTAGGGTTTGGGGCTTGGCCGAAACCCTAAATAGCCGAAAGACTTGGTTAAATCAAGTGAGGGGCAAAATGGTCTTTTCACCTCACAAAATATTTTTGAAATATAATATTGGATATTTAATATTTAGTATATGATTTAAATTTGATTGAAATCTTTATTATTGTTTTAGAAAAATAATATTTAATTCGGAATTAAATAAAATGTATATATATATATATATTAGATATATATATAATTTTTGATCTATTATATAGTATAATTTCGAAAATTATTAAATATATTGGATATTATATATTTAAATATACTAAATATAGAATAAATATTAATTTATTTAAATATTAATTCAAATTCAAATTTGAGTTTGAATTTGAAAGAGAAACCAAGTAAGCCAAGACCAAGTCAAAGAGACTTGGTATGGCTTGGAGTGGGTGAGAAAATTTCTCCCCACTCCACCTTGAAAATTTCGGCCAAGGCATAGGTATAAATAGGGTTTTAGTTAATTCCAAAAAAAAAAAAATAGGGTTTTAGTTTTTGAAAATAAACCCTAAGTCATTTTGGCTAAAAGAAATAAAAGTTAGGGTTTTATTTTCTCTCCTCTCTCATCTCTCACTCGTATAATCTCTCCCTCACTCTCTCTGTGGCCGCACGTGTGACATGGAGGAGCCGGCGTGTTCTTAGCCTAGCCGCCCATAGCAAGGACATCCCGCGACGTGTGTTGGTGCCGGCGTGATGATCTTACTCCGTTCGTGCGCTTGTGGTGCTAGGAAAGGGATACGACATCCCGGGGATTAGAAGGGTTCGAATCTAGCCACCTTCATCGTTATTCGTCAAGATATAATGGCTGAAACCTTTCTTTATCGTGCTTATATTCTCGTGTTAATACCGAGCGGTCCAAGGGAAAGGTTGGAATCCCTAAAAGTTTTAAAATTCCGCCGTTCAAGGAACGAGGGCCCGGGGACCCTACCGGGATTCCCGACATATAATTGTTCGAAACTAATTATTCATTTCGCAGATCACTTACACGTTACAATCATTACCAAAAAACATGGACGCTTTTGCAATAGGATCTGACACTCGTCCCCCAATGCTAAGATGGAGCGAGTATGGCATTTGGAAAAATCATTTCATCAAGTTCATTGAAATCAAGGATGGCGACCTCGCCGATGACATGCTAACGCAGACCCTCCACGCTTGGAGAGAAGAACTCTCAAAAATCCCAGTCGCTACTTCGACGCTGAAAAAGCACGGGCTAGGGCCGACAAACTTGCCAAAAACTACGTCCTCCAGTTCCTTCCAAATGACGTATACATCCAGGTGGACAGCATGTCCACTGCGAATGAAATTTGGGACGAAGTCGCAAAGATGATGGTTGGGACAGAAGTCAACAACTTCTCTAAGAGATCGAGCACTCTCATTGCCTATGACTCCTTCAGAGCTAAAGAAGGGGAAGATCTTCGAGACACTTACCTTCGTTTCTTAACTATCATAAACGAGATGAGGAAGATCAACATCCAGCGATCGAATTTTGAGCACAACGAGGATCATTGGCCTCTTAGAGACTCGCGTCTCAGCGGCGAATGCGGCTTTCATCTCTGGTCATATTCGATCGCAGTGGAGTTGGTACTTCAACTATGATGACGGACCGGGTACGCGTATCTGGGTTGGGTGGGATCCTTCTTGGATTACTTTGGCTGTTACAGGTTATTCTGCCCAATCTGTTCACTGTCGAGCTGTATTGACTGATACGAGGGAGACGATTTTTGTCTCCTTTGTATACGGGAAGGCGACGAGAGACGAACGGCGCGCCCTTTGGGAGGAGCTGATAGAGCTCTCTGCGGTGCATGAGCGCGATGCATGGCTCGTAATGGGGGACTTTAATGCCATCTTGCATGCCGGAGAAGCTCGAGGTGGGAGCCCTAACAGACTTGATATGGAGGAATTCCATGATTGCCTTATTCACGCGGACCTTCTCACGCTATCTTCAAAGGGGCAGGAATTCACGTGGTATAATCAGCAGAGGGCGGATGCGGGCGTTTGGCGACGACTGGACCGCATGCTGGGTAATCCTCAGTGGTACGTGCGCTACCCAGATGCTTTCTATCGATGTGATCTCCCGGCTAGGTCGGATCACTCTCCCCTACTTTTGGGGACGGCGCCTCAGAGGCCGAAAGGACGGATGTTTCGGTTCGAGAATTTTCTGACGAAGGAGCCTCATTTTTTGGCACATGTTCAGCGAATCTGGGGCTGCCCTATACGTGGACATCCTACGTACACGATGGTACAGCGGCTGAAATTGCTCAAGCCAATTTTTATGCACATGCGACGCGTCAAGGGTGATCTGGCGGCCAATGTAGCAGATGCTAAGCATTTTCTTGAAGTCGTTCAGGATTTTTCATCTAGATTTCCACAGGAAGGGTTATTCCACGACCTTGAGCGACTTTGTCGATTGCTTTACGCTAGAGCTGTGGAAGTCGAGCATACAGCCCTGTCGCAGCGGGCTAAGCTTGCATGGCTGAAAGACGGCGACCAGTGCTCATCGTTCTTCTTCAAAAAAGTAGCCCAACGACGAGCGACATATAGTATCATATCCTTAGAGAACGCGGCGGGGGAACTCCAAGAAGAACCTGATTTGGTGGAGCAGGAACTGGTTGGGTTTTATCAGGGGTTATTGGGTACTTCAGCACGAACCGCATCAGTGACTGTGGATGAGGTGCGGCCTGCCGTCACGCGTACGCTTTCCCCAGCGGACGCGGCAAATATGGTCCGTATGGTTGATGAGTCTGAAGTTCGACGGGCGCTTTTCTCTATGGGGGATGAGAAAGCGCCTGGGCCTGATGGGTATACGGCTGCTTTTTTCAAAGCAGCATGGGGGACGATTGGATCTGATGTGGTCAGAGCGACGCAGGATTTTTTTGCGACAGGACGACTGCTGAAGGGGCTGAACAGTACTACTATCACCTTAATTCCTAAGTGTTCATTGCCTCGACGCGCGACGGACTTTCGGCCGATATCATGCTGCAACGTTCTCTATAAACTGATATCGAAGATATTGGCGAATCGCCTTAAGCCGTCTTTGGCAGGTTTGGTGCATGGGTCGCAGACGGCCTTTATTCCAGGGAGGCGCATTAGCGACAACATCCTTCTCGCTCAGGAGTTATGCCTTGGATACGCAAGTAAGAGTCGTCCGCCAAGAGCCATGTTTAAGGTGGATCTGGCTAAGGCGTACGGCAAGGTGGAGTGGAGCTTTCTTCTCGCCGTACTTGAGGCTATGGGATTTCACCCGACGTATATTGGGTGGATCCGATCTTGTCTGACGATTACGGCATTCACTATTAATCTGAATGGCCGTTCTACGGGTTTTTTTACGGGGAAGCGGGGGCTGCGCCAAGGTGACCCTATATCACCTTATCTATTTACATTGGTCATGGAGGTACTACATGGTCTCGTGGAGGGTTACATTAGGGATGAGCCACGCTTTAGATTTCATTGGAGATGCGAGACTACGTCCATGGCGATGTTGGCTTTTGCAAATGATCTCCTCCTTTTTCCCATGCGGATGTAGCGTCAGTGAGTTCACTGAAGGCGGCGTTACAGCAGTTCTCGGCTCTATCAGGGTTGTACCCTAACCCCGACAAGAGCGAGATGTTCTTATCCCGACGGGCGGAGGGGATGACGGCTCAGCTACAGACGCTTCTTGGTTTTCGAGTGGGTCGATTACCTGTACGCTATTTGGGAGTTCCATTGCTGCCCTCACTCCTCACGATTGGGGGCTGCGCGCCGTTACATCGGAGGGTTGATCAGCGGCTTGGATCATGGATGAACCGCTCGCTCTCCTACGCGGGCCGAATTCAGCTGATCAAGTCGGTTCTCCAGGCGTTACATGCCTATTGGTCTGGCATCTTCCTCCTGCCAAAGGGGGTTGTTCGGGCTTTGGAATCGAGGTTTAGGTCTTTCTTATGGGCGGGAACTGCTGCTAAGGTCACCTGGGAGGACTTATGCTTACCTACCGCGGAGGGTGGCATGGGACTACGATCTATTGCATCAGACAATCGAGCCCTCCTTGTTAAGCAGTTATGGAGTATTCTTACGCGAGAGCAGGACTCTATTTGGGTGGACTGGGTTTATAGGACGAGGCTCCATTCTCGCTCAGTATGGGAGGTCCCGATTTCAGCCAACGATGCGTGGAGTTGGCGTAAGTTGATGCAGCTCCGAACGGTGGTGCGACCTATGATATCTTTCAGGATTGGATATGGGTCGTCACTGTGGCTTTGGAGGGATCCGTGGCTCCTGCCTACACCTTTGCTTGAGCGCTTCCCTAGGGGGCCTATTGCGATGGGCCTTCCCACGGATAGCCGCCTGAGTGCGGTTATCAATCAGCATGGGTGGAATTGGCCGGGCCAATCGACGGTTGAGTACATTGAGATTAGTAGGCTATTATCTCCTGTGGACCCGACCGTGCGGGACACGATTCGTTGGACTGGGTCGATAGATGGTTGTGCTTCAGCGCACGCCCTACTTTGGTTTCGAATGCTGAGGTGGATCGGGGTGTGGAGAGCATGATTGAGCAGTTGGAGAAGGTCCACGAGCCTCTTTTGAGCGATGCTCATGGGGCGAGACTGGTTGATTTGGGAATGAACTCGCGTGATGTGGTGGTGCATGGGACGGCTCCGGGGCTTAAGGAGATGACGGGCCAGGGTCGGTTGGCGAATCAGCAGCCTACTCGATCATTTCGGGATGCGGCCATTGAGGGCCCTAGGCCCGAGAGTAGGCCTATTAATGCGGGACAACGGATTCCGTTGGCTTATACTCCCCCTTTGATGATCGATGGGGTTGTTGAGGTTTGCCCTTCATGGGAGGTTGCTGAAAAGGGATTGGCTAGGTGGGAAAACACCTTGGTGGGCTACTTCCTTGGACGACGACCTTACTTCCCATTCGTTGATAAGTTTGCTCGTATGTCTTGGGCGCGCATGTGGTGGAGGTTCGGGCAACGAGCAACGGGTTCTTCCGGTTTCGGTTCTCATCAGCTGCTGCTATGAATGTGGTGCTCGAAGGGGGCCCTTGGCTGCTCCAGGGGCAGCCCTTATTTCTTGAGGTGTGGCGACCTGTCATGTCCTTCGATAAGAAGGAACCTGAGGAGATACCTGTCTGGATTAAGCTATGGAACGTGCCGAGTGAGTTTTGGACGCAGGAGGGCCTTGGCATTGTTGCTAGTGCGGTGGGGAGGCCGCTTTTCACAGATTCGATCACGACGTCCATGACACGTATCGACTTTGCACGAGTCTGTGTGATGAAGAAGGTGGCTGAACCCTATTTTGAGCATTTCAACATTAGGGTTCCTTCTCGGTCTGGAGGGTTTGAGGGGCATGTTAGGGTTTCGGTGGAGTACGAGTGGCGGCCGCCGAAATGCTCGGGATGCCAGGCTACTGGTCATTCTGTAGAGGCTTGTCCTAGGGCTACCAGTCATCCTAGACACGTAGGATCGAGGGTTCAGCCCATGCCCAAGGGACGTAGGGTGGAGGATAAGTCACGGCGGACAGCGGCTAGTATGGTTGGAAAGGACAAGGGTGCGAGGGAGAAGGTGCAGATGAAAGGAAGGGATAAAGGGAAAAAGGTGCTGGAGGACAAGAGGGAGGTAATTGCAGGTGATTTGACTTGTAGTGCCCCGAGCTCATCATTCACGAAGCTGTCTCCGGATGGGGTGAAGAGTAGTGAGAGGGGGGAGGCGGGGCAACTGAATTCATTTGCCATTCTTCAGACTGTGGGTGAGGATGATGTGCTTACTTTACCGGGCCCTGATTGCATTGCAGCCCTCCTCGGGGTTGTTCCATGATCCCAGTCGGAGTCTGGAATGTGCACGGACTAAATAAATGGGAGCACGGCCGGGCAGTCCGCGAGTTTATTTCCCGGCATAATCTTTGCTTGGTGGGTTTGGTGGAGACGAGGGTGGCCATCCACAATGCTGCCCTTACTTCGTCTTTGGTTCGGGATACATGGCAGTGGTTCTTTGACTATGATGTTGGGCCTGGCAATCGTATTTGGGTTGGCTGGGATCCTTCCTTTCTTCGGGTTTCTGTGGAAAGGTGCTCGACGCAAGCAATTCACTGCAAGGTGCATTCGCTTGCTGACCTCTCTACCTTTTTTGTCACATTCGTCTATGGCAAGAACACGAGGGAGGAGCGCTCTGTCCTGTGGGGTGATTTGATTGCCATGGCTGAATTCCGCTCGGAGGACCCGTGGATCGTTATGGGGGACTTCAATGCGGTGATTGAGGCCAGTGAGGCTAGAGGAGGGTCTTCAGCTCTGCTGAGTGTTTGGAGTTCAGGTCTTGCCTTACTTCTGCCGACCTTACTACCCTTCCTATGATTGGCCAATTCTTCACTTGGTACAATCAGCAGAGGGCGGGGAGGGGTATTTGGAGGCGGTTGGATCGTATTGTGGGGAACCCTTCTTGGTTTTCTAGGTTTCCTCTTGTTCGGTATCGTAGTTGTCTTCCTGCGACTTCTGATCATTCGCCTCTTGTCTTGGAAGGGGAGGGAGGGTCTGCCAGGAAGGCTTGCTTCAGGTTTGATAATTTTCTCACTAAGGATCCCCTCTTTTTGGAGCTGGTCGATCGTGGCTGGAGGACCAGAGTGAGGGGTACCCTTTTGTATTCGGTTTCCCAGAAGCTTAGGGGCCTGAAGCAGCCCCTGAGGGAGCTGCGCCGTAGGAAGGGCAATCTTGCCCCTGAGGGAGCTGCGCCCCAGACTCTCTCTTCTCGGTTTCCTGAGGAGGATCTTCTTGTTGATCTTGTGCGTTTTTGTCGGGCTCTCTTTGCGCGTGCTGTGGAGATGGAACACTCTGCACTCTCTCAGCGGGCTAAGCTGGCTTGGCTCAAGGATGGTGACCAATCCTCTGCCTTTTTCTTCAAGAAGGTTCAGATGCGTAGGGCAACCAATCGCATCTTCTCTCTTGAAGATGATGAGGGATCAGTGGTGGAAGGGGAGGATCAGGTCCGTGATGCGCTCATTTGCTATTACCAGCAGATCTTGGGTCAATCTGCTCGAGCTCTTCCTGTGGTGGGTGAGGAGGTTCGTCAGTACATTACGAGCTTTATTTCGCATGAGGATGCTGCCATTCTCGTTAGGCGAGTGGAGGATAAGGAGATTAGGGATGTGGTGTTTCTTATGGCGGATGATAAGGCACCTGGTCCTGACGGGTACACTGCTGCCTTCTTTAAGGCAGCCTGGACGATTATTGGGGTGGATGTTATGGAGGCGGTTCGTGAGTTCTTTTCTAGTGGACACCTTCTCAAGGGCGTGAACAGTACTCTTATCACTCTCATTCCTAAGAGGACTTCGCCTAGGCATGTGGGTGACTTCAGGCCTATTTCTTGTTGCAATGTCTTATATAAGATCATTGCTAAGATCATTGCTAATAGGGTTCGGCCTCTGATGGCCAAGTTGGTCCACCACTCGCAGACGGCTTTTATCCCTGGCAGACGTATTGGGGATAACATCCTTCTTGCTCAGGAGATCTGTTATGGCTACTTGAGTCGCGATAAGCCCCCTCGTGTTGCGCTCAAAGTGGACCTGGCTAAGGCATATGATAAGGTTGAGTGGAGTTTTCTTTTGGCTATTCTTGAGGCTATGGGATTTCCGTCTGAATTTATCAGATGGATTCGGAGCTGTGTGACTACTACATGTTTTTCGATAAACATCAATGGTAGTCCGGAGGGTTTCTTCCTGGTAAGCGGGGTCTGCGGCAGGGAGATCCGCTTTCGCCGTATCTGTTTACGCTTGTTATGGAGGTGTTGCGTGGCATTGTGACCCACTTTGTTAGGACTGACCCACGATTTCGCTATCATTGGCGGTGCGAGAAGTCGGCCTTGACCATGCTGACCTTTGCTGATGATCTGCTGCTCTTCTGTCATGCTGATTTGCATTCTGTGGGGGTTCTTCATGCGGCACTGACTTGCTTTACATCGCTCTCGGGGCTTGCGGCGAATCCTTGTAAGAGTGAAGTCTTTGTCTCGCGTCGTGCGGAGCATCTGACTCCTGCTTTACTGGATTTGTTGGGTTTTTCTTTGGGTTCTCTGCCTGTGAGATATCTTGGAGTCCCGTTGATCACTACTAGACTCACTCAGGCGGACTGTGCCCCTTTGCTTGAGAAGGTGGATCAGCGGATTGGTTCTTGGCTGAATAAGTCCCTCTCCTATGCGGGACGAGTTCAGCTTATTCGTTCGGTGCTGGGAGCGCTTTATCTCTATTGGACCGGGGTGTTCTTGTTGCCCAAGGGTGTCATCAGGGCTATTGAGCAGAAGTTTCGTTCATTCTTATGGGCGGGCTCAGCTGCTAAGGTGGCGTGGGAGGAGGTTTGCTTGCCTGTCGTGGAAGGGGGACTTGGCATTTGCTCTATTGAGGTGGACAATAAGGCTTTGATGATGAAGAACATTTGGAGTATCATCACGCGCGACGAGGAGTCTATTTGGGTGACCTGGCTTTATCATGAGAGACTTCACCGCAGGTCATTTTGGCATTGCACGTCGTCGAGTAACACCTCTTGGAGTTGGAGGAAGCTTCTCAAGCTGCGTAGTGAGATGCGTCCGCTGATTCAGTTTCGGGTTGGAAACGGTAGAGATATTTGGGTTTGGAAGGACCCCTGGTTGTACATTGACCCCTTAGTGAGCAGATTCCCTCGGGGGCCGTTGGTTATGGGTATTCCCATTGATGCACGCCTGAGTTCTGTTATTTCCTCTTCGGGGTGGCACTGGCCGGCGCAGACCTCGACGGAATATTTAGAGTTTCATCCTCATCTGCCCCACTGTTCCCCCACTGATGCTGACTCCTACCGATGGTTGGGCACTTCGGATGGTAAGTTCTCTACTGCCTCGGTTCGCGAGTCGATTCGGAGTAGACGTATTCGGGTTCAGTGGGCTGCCCTCTTTGGAGGACCGCTGAAGGTCCCTCGGTTTGAGTTTATCCTTTGGTTAGCGATTCGGGATCGGTTTGTGTGACTCGTTGGAGGTGGAGACGACCTCACATTTATTCTTTGAGTGCCAGTTCTCGAGGCGTTGTGTGCAGGTGCTGAGGTACAAGACCCGTTGGGGATGGCCGTACCAGAACTCGAGCTTGGGTATTGCTTGGGCTTCGAGGCGCTGGAGGGGGCGTCATCTCTGTCACCTCACCTTTCGCCATCTGCTTGCCTCTCTTGTTTATCATATTTGGCAGGAACGCAACAAGAGATGCTGGGAGGGGATCACTGGGACGCCGGAGCAGCTTGCTCAGGCGGTGGTTCACACTGTTGTGCTGAGACTCTCCACGCTTCATTCGAAGTGGGAGTTGCAGACCTGTGCTGTTCGGCGACTTTGGCGTGTTGCTTGGTAGTTTGGTTGTTTTCTTGTTTTGTGCTTTTCGAGGCTTGATTGGTTGTTGTTGTTTCTGTTTCGCTTTGCTGGCCTTGTTGGTGCTCCTTGTTTGATTGCTCAGCAGGGTGCTTGTTCTGGCAGTTTGCTGCCTGTGGCTTTCTCGAGGCATGTCTCGTGATTGCTGCTTTGTACATTCGTTTTTTCTCTTCTGTTATGATATGACCGTTTCCCCAAAAAAAAAAAGGTTGAGAGCTTCTCTCTAAAATCTCTCTCTCTAGATAGAATTTCACACAAAACACACTTTATTATGTGTAAGGGTTTTAGTATTTATACCACAAGTTGGTATATAATACTTGGGCCACTAACAAAGCCCAATTACACTAAGCCTCTTATGAAGAGAATCCTCATAAATAAACTACAAAGATAATTCTAATTAATTGAACACAATAAAATAATCCTAACAATCTCCCCCTTTGTGTTCAATCTTCAATTTGGCATGGATTGTCTTTGTGGGGCCTAGTGTGTTTGCCTGAGTCCTAAAAGAATTTTCTCCTTTTTCTTGTCATTTTTTTTTTGGGGTAAACGGTCACTAAGATAAATGAGAAAAACCAGGTACAAAAAAAACTGTGCAGTCGCACAACACCAACTGGTAACAAACTACCAGCTCACAACCAAAAGGAAAAGACAGATAAAGCGAAAGAAATAAACTAAGTGCAAGTGTAAGGTGTAAGGTCTCGTCGCTCTACCAAGCTATGCGCCAAACACGCCGTAATGCAAGAGCCTGCAGCAGGTATTTCCTCGAGAGAGTAGATAGTCGTAAGCAAAGGAGGGTCTCTATATTAGCTACAAGCTGTTCAGGAGGCCGTTGCCTCCCCTCTCGCCAACGTCTGTTGCGCTCGACCCAGATGTGGTAGACAAGCGAAGCAAGGACGTGGCGCGGGCCCAGCCATGCAAGGTGGTGTCCCCGCCATCTATCCGCAGCCCAACAAATTCCCGCATTCCAGTCCCGCAGTGGCCATCCAAAGCGAAGCCTATCCCGCAACAGCCGTAAGCACCGTCTGGAGAAGGGGCACTCAAAGAACAAGTGGCGCGTCGTTTCCGCAATCTGGCCATCGCACAAAAGGCATGATGGAGTCCCCGCCACCGCTGCCATCCAGGCCTTGTCTCTAGTCGCCAACTTATCCCTAATTGCCAGCCAAAGTAGGAACTCGTGTCGTGGTATAGATATCGGTCCGCCAAATAGCGTATACCATGGTACCCGTGGGAGCTTCAGCCGCAAGCTTTCCCGCGCCGAGTGAGTAGAAAATCTTCCATTCCCCGAAGCTGTCCACCGTATCATATCCATCTCGCCCGGTCGAACCTGGGGAAGAAGTGGAGCAATCTCCATGTACTCTACCGTCGTCTGGCCTGGCCAATGCCAACCCGCATCGTCAATTACCACACTAAGCCATGAATCAAGGGGTATGCCCATAACCATAGGTCCATGTGGGATACGCTCCACCAACGGACCTGTGAACAGCCATGGATCGGTCCATAAATGCGTGCCAGCTCCATTGCCTATGCGGAATTCGACAAGCGGCCGGATATGTTGGCGAAGCTTAAGCAACTTTTGCCAGCTCCATGAAGTTCGCGACGTGGGTCTGATGGTCCATAGTGAAGTGCTATGGAGTTGTGTCTGACGGATCCACGTGGCCCAGATGGAGGTCTCATCGCCACTCAGGAGGCTCCAGATAAGGCGCATCAGCAACGTCTTATTGTCAGTCTCGATAGAACGTAGCCCAAGGCCCCCTTCCTCTCGTGGCACACATACAGCAGCCCACGCCACCTTGGCGCTAGATCCCCGCCACAGGAATGCCCTGAGTCGCATCTCAATATTACGAATAATACCTTTGGGGAGTTAGAAGACGCCTGCCCAGTAGGTGTGGAATCCCAGAAGGACCGATCTGATCAGCTGAAGCCTCCCAGCATACGAGATTGACTGGTTGGTCCATGAGCCAAGGCGCTGATCTATAGATCGAAGGAGCGGGGCGCAGTCGGCTAGTGTTAGCCGTGAAGTGATGAGCAGGACCCCCAAGTAGCGCACCGGCAGGGAGCCGATTGGAAAGCCCATGATGGTCTGGAGAGCTCCTTTCAGGCGATCAGCGCGCTTCGAGACAAACATCTCGCTCTTGGTGATATTGGCCCGCAAACCAGATAGAGAAGCAAACAATCAAGGCTGGCCTGAAACACCTTCACGGAGTCCACGTCCGCATGTGAGAACAAAAGTAAATCATAAGCAAATGTAAGCATAAATAGTGAAATAGGCTCACATCGCCAATGATACTGAGAGCAGCCGCTCCGCCTAATCTGGTCCACGATAATACCATGGAGAACTTCCATCACCAATGTGAAAAGATAGGGTGATATGGGATCACCCTGTCGCAATCCGTGTCGCCCTCTGAAGAAACCCTCCGGACGGCCGTTGATATTAATAGAAAATCAAGGCGTCGTGAGGCACGAGCGAATCCAACCGACAAATGTAGGATGAAAGTTGAGCGCTTCGAGTGTGGCTAGGATATAGTCCCACTCCACCTTGTCGTACGCCTTCGCCAAGTCAACTTTGAACGCCACGCAACTTTGCTCTAAGCAGAGAGACCTAGAGAGAGAAAAACCCTAGAGAGAGAAACAGCGAGAACCCTTCTTCCCGGCCGTCAACCTTGCGTTCCCCGACCTCCAGCGGCTGCCACCAGACACGGCACTTCGCCGGCTGGTGTTGGAGGCTGGTAGGTCCCCGGCGCCGACCTTTTGGGCGTTGGAGGGGATCCTCTTATTGCTTATTGTGTTTTCCTTGAATCTTTTTTGTGTTTGTTCATGGCGACGTCGTCGTCTTCGTGTGGATCATCCTCCTCATCCATGATCTCAGGGCGGAGCATCAAGATTCATCCACCGGATTTGGAGAATCTCCGACAAGTGATTCCGGGATTTGGCGAGAGGTTTGATACGTCAAACCTGAGCGATCAAGGGATGCCTTCATCCCTCCTTGGTGGTTCGTCGGTGTCAAAGGACATGCTGCCTGATCTCGACCGCCTTGGCCGAGATTATCCATCGTTTCATGAGAAGTTTGATGTCGAGGGGTTTTCTTCGTTGCGTGAACGGATCTCTACGCTGATTCCGTCCCCGAAGGCAGGGGTGCTGATCTCAGCTGCCACAGATTTTGATCGCGGTGACTTTGGGAGTCACCGTGTAGGGCGGGCAGTGGAGGCTCCGACGGAAGGGGCGCTCGCCTTGGTTCCTAGCGATCGTGGTCGAGGCAATCACGTACGGTTGGTGGGGGATGGTTCAACAGTGATGGAACCATTGAGGGATAACCGAACGGAGTCTTGGGTTCGATGGCGCCCAGGCACGCCGCCGCCACCAAGGGCTTCGAAGGATGTTGCGTCCTCACTGCCGTCCAGCCCTGTGCAATCGCTCCAGCTTAATGGGCCTAGGGTTTCCCCTTCAGCCCCTAGCATTTCTGGGCCTAGGGTTTCTCCGCCGGCGCCGCCCAGACCTGCGCAGCTGTGCCAGCAACCCCCGAATCAGCTTAACGGGCCTAGGGTTTCTTCACCCCCTAGGGTTTGTGATCCTAGGGCTTCTTCAACTACACCGCCGGCCAGCCCCGTATGGCTGATGCAGCCGCAAGATCAGCCGGTTGGGACTAGGGGTTTCCCTTTAGCCCCAAGTGGGCCAGCTGTTTCTGGACCTAAGGTTTCTTCTACGGGATCGAAAGTGTCCTTTGCCATGGCACTAAAGGGACCCAAAGGTGGGCAATCTTCTATTAGTGATCGGGTTCCACTTGAATACACGCCTCCTGCCGTGATTGATGGGGTCCCAGAGGTTCGACCTTCATGGGACGTTGCATCGAAAGGACTTGCGCGATGGAAGTCAACGCTGGTTGGATACTTTATGGGACGTAAACCTTACTTTCCAGCAGTGGAGAAAGTTTTTCGGGCCGCATGGTCCTCTCTTGTTGAGGTCCGAGCGACTAGCAGTGGTTTTTTCAAATTTCGCTTCGAGACGGATGCGGCGATGCTCGAAGTTCTCGAAGGGGGTCCATGGTTGTTCCAAGGGCAGCCCCTATTTTTGGAGGAGTGGAAGGCAGGGATGACCTTTGCGAAGCGTGATCATCATGAGGTTCCCACATGGGTGCGGCTACGTCATGTCCCTAGCGAATTCTGGACCACGGAAGGCCTTGGCCTAATTGCTAGTGCTGTTGGTAAGCCGCTTTATGCAGACTCTATCACAATGAGGGGGGAGCGTATTGACTATGCTCGGATTTGTGTCATGAAGACTCTGGCGGAACCTTACTTAGACCACTTTCATATTCGGCTACCATCGGTTTCTGGTGAGGATCTAGGTGCTGTTCAGGTCGATGTAGAATATGAATGGAAGCCTCCTCGATGTGAGGGTTGTGGGTCGGTATCACATCGGCTGGCCTCGGCCTCCCCAGCGTCCTGAACGGCTGCAAGTGTCGCAGCCTCGTGTCAGCACTTCTAACTCTTTTGCGATCTTACAATCCATTTCTGAGGATGGTGAGGCCGTAGTGGGCTCTGAAAGCAAGGTGGCCCATGACGGCGGGTGTCCATGATCCCCCTCGCATCATGGAACGTGCGTGGGCTCAATCGGCGGGACCACAGTAGGGCTGTCGAAGATATCATATCTCGACATTCCCTTTCCCTTGTCGGGCTGCTTGAAACACGAGTAGCTCTTTGTAATGCTTCCTCTATTTCCTCTTCAATTCGGTCCAGCTGGACATGGTTCTTTGATTATGACGCTGGCCCTGGTACACGGCTTTGGGTGGGATGGGATGCTACTTCTGTTATGGTCTCAATCGAGGCTTTTAATGCACAAGCCATTCACTGTCGGGTTACCTCGAAGATTGACAGGGAGTCTTTTTTTGTCAGCTTTGTTTATGGTAGAAATAGGCGGGAGGAAAGAACTGCTCTCTGGGCGGACCTTATAATGACTTCTGCGGCTAGGGCATTGGTGGCTTGGCTTCTTCTTGGCGATTTCAATACTATCCTTGCACCCAGCGAGTCACGTGGGGGCGTGCCCAACTTGGCTGATCTTGACCTTGCCTCATGTATGACGGACTCTGACCTCCACCCTATCCCTATGACGGGGCGATTCTTCACTTGGCATAATCGACAGTATGGCGATGGTGCGATCTGGCGGCGCCTTGATCGCATGCTTGCTAACCCTACTTGGTTGGCTCGGTATGAAGACCTTTCATACCATTGTGACTTACCTGCTACCTCGGATCACTCTCCTATTGTATTGATTGGGAGATCTCATACCAGACCTAAGGGGTCCGCCTTCCGCTTTGACAATTTCTTAATTAAGGATTCTAAGTTTCTTCCCATTGTGGCTGAAATTTGGCAACGGCAGCTCCAGGGACATCCCATGTTTTTCCTTGTTAAGCGTCTCAAGCTTCTCAAGCCGGTGCTCAAGCAACTTCGGCGTGACAAAGGGGACCTCCATTAGAACGTGGTTGCTGCGAAGCAATTCCTTGACATCAGCCAGGGTTTTGTCTACCGCTTTCCTACTGAGTCGAGATTCCTTGTTTTGGAAGGGGTTTGTCGTTCGCTCTTTGCCCAGGCGGTTATTGTGGAACAGTCCTCTCTTTCGCAGCGTGCAAAGCTGTCCTGGCTTAAGGATGGTGACCAATGTACGTCCTACTTCTTCAAACGGGTGGCTATGCGGCGGTCTATTAATCGTATATACTCCCTTGATGGTGAGGATGGCGAGTCCTTCGAGGGACATGAACGGGTTAAAGCGGAGCTCCTTCGTTTCTATTCAGACCTCTTGGGGAGTTCCGCCTTTACTAACTCGGTGGATGCATCGGCTCTTAGGTCTTTCATTACACATCCCCTTCTGCGGGCTGACTCAATTGATATGATCTCTCCGGTCAGCGATGAGGAGATCAAGGAGGCTTTGTTTTCTATGGGGGATGAGAAGGCACCTGGCCCTGATGGATATTCTTCTGCTTTCTTTAAAGCAGCCTGGTCCATAGTTGGGGCTGATGTTCTGGCAGCTGTAAAGGAATTTTTCCTCTCAGGGATCCTTCTTAAAGAAGTGAACTGTACACTTATCACTCTTATTCCTAAGGGTGATTCCCCTCGGCGACCCACGGATTTTCGCCCTATTTCATGCCGTAATGTTCTCTATAAGGTCATTTCCAAGGTCCTCACCAATCGGCTTAAGCGTGTCCTACCATCTTTGGTTCATATTTCGCAGACAGCATTTATTCCAGGGCGCAAGATTTCTGATAATATCTTGCTGGCCCAGGAACTCTGTCATGGCTACAAGAACGTTCATTTACCATTCTTGCTGCCTCACCACAACCTTCTTCTCTCTCAATCTCAATGGCTGCGCGGAAGGCTTCTTTGCTGGTAAACGTGGATTGCGTCAGGGGGATCCAATCGCACCTTACCTTTTCACACTAGTTATGGAAGTCTTTCATGGCCTGCTTCGTTCTCGCATCCAGGGTGCGACTGACTTCAGATATCACTGGAGATGTGAACCTTCCATGCTTGCCCTGCTCTCATTTGCTGATGATGTTCTCCTCTTTTGTAATGCTGATGAGGCCTCGGTGCGCATCATTCAGGGGGCCTTGGTTACTTTTGGACAGCTTTCAGGCCTTTATGCTAATGCTGCTAAGAGTGCGATGTTTCTTTCGAAACGTGCTCTACCCCTGGCATCACTTTTTAAATTTATTACAGGTTTTCAGCTGTGTCAATTGCCTGTGCGTTACTTAGGACTGCCGCTTATCACTTCGCACCTTACTTTACATGACTGCCAACCGCTGTTGCTTGCGGTTGACAAGCGTTTGGGTTCCTGGCTGAACCGCTCACTTTCCTATGTTGGCCGCCTACAGCTCATTCGGTTCGTCCTTTCAGCACTCCATCTTTATTGGTCTGGCACCTTTATGCTTCCAAAAGGCATTATTCGAGTACTTGAGACGCGACTGAGGCGGTTCTTATGGGCTTCCACCACTGCCAAGGTGGCTTGGGCTGACGTTTGCTGCCCTCGATCTGAGGGTGGCTTAGGAATTCGGTCGATTGAGGTGGACAATCGGGCACTTCTGCTCAAACAACTCTGGTGTGTACTCCAGCACGATCCTTCCTCCATCTGGACCAGGTGGCTGTATGATACTCGGCTGCGCCGCAAGTCTATTTGGATGGTGACTGCATCTACATCTACCTCCTGGAGTTGGCGCAAATTACTGAAGCTGAGGTCGTTGCTTCGATCCCTTATTCAGTTTAAGATAGGTGAGGGCTCTTCGATCTGGCTCTGGCATGAACCTTGGCTAACTGAGGTCCCATTGATTCAGCGTTACCCCCGTGGTCCGCTTGCCATGGGCATTCCCTCGGACTCCATGCTCAGCACAGCCATTTCTTCAGACGGATGGAGTTGGCCTGCCCAGACGACGAATGAATTTCTCGAGTTTGGATCTTCGCTTCCAGGCATTTCTCCCCTTTCTCAGGATGGCTTTCTTTGGGCCCGAACGGGGGATGGTCAGTTCACTACGGCTTCAGCAAGGGCTGCCCTCCGTTCCTCACGGGGCCCCGTTCTCTGGGCTCATCTGTTTGGGGGTCCACTTCAGATCCCTCGGCATGAGTTTATCTTATGGCTTGCAATTCGTGATAGGCTCTCTACGAGGGATAAGCTTTGGGTTGCACAACTTGCTGCTACCTCCTCCTGCACACTTTGTGATTCGGGCTCGAACGAAACAGCGAATCATCTCTTTTTCGAGTGTAACTTTTCGCAAGCTGCCTTGGTCTCCTTCGTCGGAAGACTCGATTTTGCTGGCCATATTTCGAGTGGCAGAGGGGAATTTGTTGGGCGTCCAAGCGATGGCGTAGTGGACATCTTTATAAAGCGATTGCTAGGTGGGAGCATACCTTGGTGGGATACTTCCTCGGACGGAAGCCATACTTCCCGTATGTCGATTCCTACTTGCGGTCCAGATGGCAAGGGCTAGTGGAAGTACGGGCGACTATTAACGGCTTCTTCAAGTTTCGATTCGACTCCGCTCTAACGATGAACGCGATTCTTGAGGGGGGACCTTGGCTTATGCAAGGTCAGCCATTGTTTCTGGAGGCGTGGCGGCCAGGCATGTCGTTTGAGCGATGGGAAATACTTGAAGTGCCTCTTTGGGTGAAGCTCTGGAACGTTCCAGGTGAGTTTTGGACCGCTGAAGGGTTGGGTGTGGTGGCGAGTGCGGTGGGGCAGCCGCTCTTCGCTGATGGAGTCACCGTAAGTGGAGCCGCCGACGAGCAGGAACGCATGTAGAGTGGAGACAGGTGGGTGTGCTAAAGGAAAGGCCAAAGTGGTGCCCTCGATAACACCTGAGGTGCGCGTAGGGAGGGGATCCACAGCTGCTCCTGGGGTGACGAGTTCCTCGAAGGGACCACGGTTGGCCAGAAGGCCAGGTGACGCAGGCGATTCTGATCATAATTCCTTCGCGATACTTCGAGAAATGCAAGAGGACGAGCATACTCTATCTATCTCTACAGGCCCTGAAGCACATGCAGCCCAAGCAGGGGTTGATCCATGATCCTGGCAGGTTCATGGAATGTACGTGGTCTTAACCGTCAAGACCACAGGAGGGCGGTGGGGGAGTTGATCGCAAGGGGTGGATTGAGGATCTGACGGACAGGATCTGACGGACAGGTGGAAACGTACAAAGCTAGGCTTGTAGCGAAAGGGTATAGTCAAAAAGAGGGTATTGACTATGAGGAGACCTTTTCACCAGTCGCGATGATAAAGTCCATTCGCATTATGCTTGCGATAGCAGCATACTATGACTACGAGATCTGGCAGATGGACGTAAAGACCGCGTTCCTGAATGGATTCCTCCAGGAGGAGATCTATATGGAACAATCCAAAGGTTTTACGTCAGATGCAGATGCTCAAAAAGTATGCAAGCTGAATTGGTCCATCTATGGACTGAAACGAGCTTCAAGGAGTTGGAATCTTCGGTTCGATGAAGTAGTTAAGAACTACCGATTCACCAAGAACGAAGATGAGCCATGTGTTTACAAGAAGGCCAGTGGGAGCAAGGTGTCGTTTCTAGTATTGTACGTAGATGATATTCTTTTGTTAGGAAACGACATTGGGATGCTTTCAGAGGTCAAAGCTTTGCTTTCGACCGAATTCTCTATGAAAGACCTGGGAGAAGCGACCTATATTCTAGGAATACGCCTATTTAGAGATAGGGCTAAACGGTCAATTGGCTTATCCCAAGCCCTTTACTTAGATAAAGTCCTTAAAAGGTTTAAGATGGACGACTCTAAGAAAGGGTTCCTACCTATGAGGCATGGGATTCATCTCTCAAAGGCTATGTCTCCTCGCAACGAGGTACAAATAACGTATCATGACATATATCAATCAGCTTTCATAATAAACAACATATCAAGTCAATTCATGTTTCACAAAAACGTCAGTCAAACAATTCACATATGGCACGTATAGCACATAAGGCACACGTTGCGAATCATACTCACAGGTTTAGCTTATATAATCCCGTTTCTTTACTCGACTTTGTCCTTGCCTTTGTCGAGATCACGACCTATAAACACGTCACATTCAATACATCAATACAAGACCCTATGAATAACATATATGCATGACATGCATGTTCTTATATATGAACAAGTCCTTGTTTTAAATCCTTAGCTTTCATCAACCTCTTATAATAATTTCCAAAATGACTTTCTGAAAATATTTTTCAGTAGTAGCAGTCTGCACTCTACTCATATCTTTCGATACAGGACACTAATAATGTTGGTTCAAACTGTTCTGGAAAGCCAACTCCATTGTCTAAAACTTTTATTCAGTTCACATTCCCAGATTCTAAGTGCATCGAAGTCAAAAAGAGTCATCAACCTATTTCTTGATTACTGCTGTTTCAGAACTGGCAGTCAATGCCTTTTTTGGTAAACGGTCAAATAAAATAAAGAACATGGTACAAACGCAGCAACCAAGAGACAATCCTCAAGGAAGCCACAGGCAGCATACTGCCAAGACAAACACCCTGTACACAACAGTACAGAACGAAGCACACAAACGAGCAAAGACACCGGTCACACCACAACAAGTCCAACAAGGGCATGACAGCAACAAACCCACAACGGCAAAGAAACAAACAAAGAAAACAGCCGAAACAACATCCTTTTTTTTTTTTGGGAAAACAACATCCCACATCACAAAACAACAAATCCACAAGGCCACAAGGCCACAAGTCCTACCAAGCCACCCTCCAAAGACGACGAACAGCGTGAGTCTGCAGCGCCCACTTCAAGAGAAGCGTGGAAATCTTCAACGAGACAGTATGCATAACCATATGGGCAATCTGCTCAGGGGTCCCAACAGTCCCCTCCCAGCATCTCCTATTGCGCTCCCAAATATAGTAAACCAGAGAAGACAACAGGTGACACGAAACAAGGTGGCAAAGATGACGGCCGCGCCACCGCCTCGAAGCCCAAGCAATGCCTAAGCTCCAAGTCCCGTACGGCCAGCACCAGCGGGTCAAGTGTCTAAGCAACTGCACACAACGACGCGAGAACTCACACTCAAAGAAAAGGTGTGATCGCGTCTCCACCTCCAAAGAGTCACAAAGACAGCAATGCGACGAATGAGCAGCCAACGCCACCCAACTCTTATCCCTCGTAGCAAGCCGATCTCTAATCGCTAACCAAAGGATAAAATCAAAACGAGGTACCTTCATCGGGCCCCCAAAAATTGCAGCCCACTGAACAGGAATACGTCGGCTCCTGAACGCATCCCGCGCCGAGCAAGTAGAGAACTTACCATCCGGAGAGTGCAACCAGCGAACAGAATCAGACTCAATGGGGGAACAGAAAGGGAGATCGTTCTAGATCTCCAAGTACTCCGCCGACGTCCTAGCCGGCCACTGCCATCCAGAAGAGGAAATGACAGAACACAAGCGCGCATCCAGGCGAATACCCATCACCAAAGGCCCCCGAGGGAATCTACTCTCCAAGGTGTCATTGTAGAGCGAAGGGTCCCACAAATCTCTACCATTCCCGACCACAAACTGAATCAGTGGGCGAAACTTAGAACGCAACTTAAGCAGCTTCCTCCAACTCCAAGAAGTGTTAGCCGACGGCCTACACTGCCATATCGACCTACGGTGAAGTCGCTCATGGTAAAGCCAAGTAACCCAAATCGACTCAAAATCACGCGTGATAATGCTCCAAATATTCTTCATCATAAGAGCCTTGTTGTCCACCACAATAGGGCGGATTCCAAGGCCTCCTTCCTCAGTAGGCATGCACACCTCATCCCAAGCAACTTTAGCTGCCGACCCAGCCCAAAGGAAGTTGCGAAACTTCTGCTCAATAGCCCTAATGATGCCCTTGGGCAAAAGGAACACTCCAGTCCAATAGAGATATAAAGCCCCCAGCACCGAACGAATAAGCTGGACACGCCCAGCATAAGAGAGTGTCATGTTCAGCCACGATCCCAGACGCTGATCAACCTTATGAAGCAAAGGGGCACAGTCCGCCTGAGTGAGTCTGGACGTGATCAAGGGGACTCCAAGATAACGCACCGAAAAAGAACCCAGAGAGAACCCCAGCAGAGCCAGAAACAAAGAGGTCAAATGCTCCGCCCTCCTCGAAACAAAAACCTCACTCTTACGGGGGTTCGCCTCAAGCCCAGACAGCGAAGTGAAATGAGTCAAGGCAGACTTAAGAACACCCACAGAGTGAATATCAGCATGACAGAAGAGCAGCAGATCATCAGCAAAAGTCAGCATAGTCTTTTTTTTTTTTTTTGGTAAGTGGTCCCGAGTTATATATAAATATAAATGAGAGTATACAGAATGAGTAGGGGCATACCCCCACAAGCACTCGGCCTATGAGCCGACATACAAAAAAAAAACCAAGCTATAACCTACCAAGCTATGCGCCAAGCCCGCCTAATGGCCGCCTGCTGTAATGCATATTGTGGTGCAAGACCCCGCAGTCGCAAGGCAATCAATGCGAGCACACTTCCCACAACTCTCTCTGGCGTATCGACAATCCCTTCCCGCCACCGTCTATTCCTCGCCTGCCAAATATGGTACACCAGGGAGGCAAGTACATGCCGCGCAGCCGCATGCATAAGATGGCACCCTCTCCATCGAGCCGCTGCCCATCGAACACTCACTTCCCATTCTCTATAACACCAGGGCCACCGAATACGCCGTCTCAAGAGCCGAAGGCATCGGCGCGAGTATGAGCAGTCAAAGAAAAGATGCTGCCGCGTCTCATAATGGAGCTCATCACATAGCATACACGCTGGCGTACCCGCTATGTTGGCCACCCATGGCTTATCCCTCGTCGACAGTCGATCATGCAGTCCTAACCATAATATGAACTCATGCCTCGGGATCCGCATCGGGCCTCCAAAAAGAGCCGCCCATGGTACCTGTGGCCTACGAAGCCTCGTCACTTCCCTCGCTAATGCAGTCGTCATGATCCCATCAGCTGCACCTGTCCATCGAATGGCATCCCCCCCTCCTGGGCGATTACTGGCAACATACCACGGATCTCAAGGTACTCCACCGATCCCTGTCCAGGCCAAGCCCAAGATTTGTCATGGATGACCGCACTCACTCTAGTATCAACATGTAATCCCATCGCAATGGGGCCACGTGGAAATCGCTCAAGAAGAGGTGTCGTCATCAGCCACGGATCTTTCCATAGCCAAAACGCATCCCCATCCCCGACTCTAAATGTAAGAAAAGGTCGAAGCAATGGCCTCAGCTGCAGTATCTTTCTCCACGTCCATGAGGTAGTGGCCGAGATCTGAATGTCCCACACCGAGCGAGAGTGTAACCTCGTCCTGTAAAGCCAATCAACCCAAATCGAATCTCGCGTGCGCACAAGTACACTCCATAGCTGCCTCATAAGGAGGACCCGATTATCCACGGCAATAGATCGTAAACCAAGGCCTCCCTCTGATATGGGTAGACATAGCACCGCCCATGTAACCTTCGCCGAGCCTCCCCATAGAAACTTCCTGAATGTCGCCTCCAGCACACGGATAACCCCCTTAGGGAGTAGAAATACCCCTGACCAGTATGCATGTATGGCCTGAAGTACCGACTTCACCAACTGCACTCTACCTGCATAAGAGAGCGAGCGATTAAGCCATGACCCCAATCTCTGATCAACTCGCCTAAGCAGAGGGCCGCAGTCATCAATGGACAACCGTGATGTAGTGAGGGGGACCCCCAAATACCGAACTGGTAGCCGTCCCACTTTATAGCCCATTAAGCCAAGAATTTGGGCTGTCATGCCTTCTGCCCGCCGCGAGAGAAACATCTCGCTCTTCGTCGGATTAGGATAGAGCCCAGAGAAAGTCGCAAACCTCTCCAATGCCTCCCTCAGGACCCCGATAGAAATTGGGTCCGCATGGCTAAACAACAATAAGTCATCGGCAAAAGCAAGCGATGCTAGGCCCACAGCCTCGCAACGCCAATGATAGTGAAACCGCGGCTCCTCAGCAATACCCAACACTAGCAAGCCGTGTAGCATTTCCATGACCAGCGTAAAGAGATAAGGAGATATGGGGTCGCCCTGACGTAACCCTCGCTTACCCGGAAAAAAACCCACTGCCTGCCCATTAAGGTTGAGCGAAAATGCTGTGGAGGTAAGACATGCACGTATCCAACCTATATACGTGTCGTGAAACCCCATGGCCTCGAGGACAGCAAGGACGCAGCTCCACTCAACCTTGTCATAAGCCTTGGCCAGATCCACCTTAAACATCGCCCTCGGTGGTTTTCCCATGGCATTGTACCCTAGGCAAAGCTCCTGCGCCAAGAGAATATTATCACTAATGCGTCGTCCAGGAATGAAGGCCGTCTGGGTGCCATGGACTAGCCCTGGTAAGCAATCCTTCATCCTATTGGCCAAGATTTTCGAGATAATCTTGTACAACACATTGCAACATGATATGGGCCTAAAGTCTGTCGCCCGCCGAGGTGAGTCGCATTTGGGGATCAACGTAATCAACGTACTGTTGAGTCCCTTTAGCAGCCTGCCTGTCTCAAAGAAATCCTGGACAGCCGTCACAACATCTCTACCCACAACGGACCAAGCCTTCTTAAAGAATGCGGCCGTGTACCCATCTGGGCCCGGCGCTTTCTCATCTCCCATAGAGAACAACGCTA
Source organism: Lindernia subracemosa (assembly GCA_028392965.1). Lineage (NCBI taxonomy): Eukaryota > Viridiplantae > Streptophyta > Magnoliopsida > Lamiales > Linderniaceae > Vandellia > Vandellia subracemosa. Next base: position 153,134 of record JAQPCC010000173.1, on the reverse strand, counting down.
TTCGCACCTCCCTAGGCCCCACAGGCCTAATCATCCTCTGCGCATCTGCTGGGGAGAGCTTCCTTGTGATGGTCGGCTGGACAGCATCCACAGTGATCGGTGTTACGTGGGCAGTAGTACCCAGAAGGTCCTGATAAAATCCCAGCAGCTCTGCCTCCACCTGTTCAACATCATCCAATAAGTCACCCCTCGCATTTTCCAGTGAAAGTATCCGATTAGTGGCCCTACGCATGGCCACCCTTCTAAAGAAGTACGACGAACATTGATCACCATCCTTGAGCCACGCAAGCTTAGCCCGTTGCGACAGTGCCATGTACTCTACCTCCACGGCTCGAGTATATATCTCACGACAGAGGCGGTCCAGTTCGAAGAAACCTGCCTCCTCCGGAAATCGCGCCAAGAATTCCTGCGCGAGATCAAGAAAGTGACGCGCCTCCAGAACATTCGCCCGTAAGTCGCCTTTAGCCTTCTTCATCTGTTGGAAAACCGGCTTGAGTAACTTCAGTCGGCGAGTCAGAACATACATCGGATGGCCTATTATGGGCGCTTGCCAGGCATGGCCCACCACCTCCATAAACGATCCCGTCTTTGTAAGGAAATTGTCAAAGCGAAACATCAACTTCCTGGGTCGCTGCACCGCCGTCCCTAGTATGACGGGCGAATGGTCAGACGTCGCAGGCAGGCCACACCGACAGAGTACGTCTGGCCACCGTGCAAACCATTGCGGGTTTCCAAGCATCCGGTCTAATCGCCGCCAAATGCCCGCAGTCGATCGCTGCTGATTATACCATGTGAAAATCTGGCCCGTCGTCGGGATTGTAGCCAGATCGGCACTGACCAAGCATGCCTGGAACTCTGTCATGTCCTGCGTAGATGGCATGCCGCCCCGGCCTTCAGCATCATGTAGAATCGCATTAAAATCACCGAGGACTAGCCATGCATCCTCCGTTCGTGAGGCGCTGAAACTCGTCAGCTCCTCCCATAAGGACTGTCTTTCCTCCCGCCGTGACTGACCATAGATGAAAGAAATGTATGACCCCTCTTTCGTGGCAATGTCCTGAACTCGACAGTGGATGGCTTGCGTCGAGAACTGGAGCACTTCAACACTCACCAGAGATGGATCCCATCCCACCCAGAGGCGGGTAGCTGGCCCGTCATCATAATCAAAGAACCAAGACGAACGAACGCCACTCGAAATTCTCCCCGCATTGGCAACCGATACTCATGTCTCCAAAAGTCCTATCAGGCTCAATCCTTCTCGTGCAATCAACTCCCCCACCGCTACCCTGTGGTCTTGCGTATTAAGACCACGCACATTCCAGGAGGCGAGCTGTATCATGGAGCAACCCAGGTTCGGGCTGCGTGTGCGTCAGGGCCCGTATATAGAGTCATTGCCATGTCGTTACCTTCCAGTCCATCCAAAACCGCAAACGAGTTATGATCCCCGCTCCCACCCTCACCCTCGCGCTGCCCTGGTGACGCAGCGCGAGCCGTGCTAGATTCCCCTCGAGATGGCTGCGTGGCTAGTACAATGGGTGGCTGGTCTACCGTCCCACGAGTCCTCACCACATTTCCTTTAGCACCAACTTGGGTCCACTCAACCCCGCGTTGCTGCTGATCCTGTCGTTTTGAAGGCCGCGGCATGGTGTGTACCCCGTTCCCACGCCTCGCATCAATCACTTGCCGATGGAGCAGGGGAACCTCCTCCCCCTTCCCCATGGTCGAACCAGCCCTAGCCTCTTTCCCGCGTCTTCCAGCCCGATCGTCTTCCCCAGTGCCGCGCCGTGTATTACGTCGTGACCCTGGCCGTGGCAGACCTTGCTTCTGTGGGCATTGTCCATCACCGTGCGCCCAGGTGGAACAGTCCATGCATTTGGTAGGCCTCCATTCATACTCCACACGGACTGGCACCTCGCCCAACGTCCCGCCCCCATCTTGTGGAATGCGGATAAGCAGGCGGTCCACAAAAGAGGTGTCCAAGGCCTTCATGATACAAACTCGGGCGTAGTCAATACGAGCCCGTTTTGCCGTGACCCGATCTGCAAACAGTGGCCGACCTATCCCACTTGCTACCACCCCCAAGCCATCACGCGTCCAAAACTCGCCCGGTACATTCCACAGCTTGACCCATAACGGGACCTCGGTTAACTCCTTCCGTTCAAACGACATGCCCGGACGCCATGGCTCCAACAGTAGTGGTTGACCACGCATGAGCCAAGGCCCCCCTTCCAATACCTCGTTCATCGCAATTTCCGTGCCGAACCGGAATTTGAAGAAACCGTTAATGGTAGCCTTCACTTCAATTAGTCCCTTCCACGTAGTTCGTAGGAAACGTTCGACAGAAACAAAATAGGGTTTCTTTCCTAAGAAATACCCCACTAACGTATTCTCCCATCGGGTAAACCCCTTCTTCGCGACGTCCCATGATGGTGCCACCACGGGAACCTCACCCATCACAAGCGGCGGAGTATATGTTAGTGCAAAACGGTGAACAGGTCCGTGGTTTGGCTGCCCCGAACCTTCCTCCTCACCATCCCGTGCTCTTGCCACATCGACCCGTACTGCGTTATCCTCAGCCTCCTGGCTATTATCAGCCCCATCCTCAATATCAGCTTTGGGTACATCACCGCCCAGAAGTAAGGCACGTCGTGGCTTCAACTGAGGTGGCGGCGTATCGTCGCGACCCCATCTCGTCCGACGGGTTAGGAAAGGTGAGGCGTTTCGCAGGGTTCCTTTATACGTGTAGCTGCCTCCCTGCCCAACCCGGACCGGTGGCTGCACCGTTTGCAGCACCATCTCCTGCTGCACCACCGGCTGCGGAGCCACCGGTTCCTGAATCTGTGGCCTCGGGGCTGCCCTCGTCTCATCCAACCGGCCCATTAGGTCCCGGAATTTTTCAAAGTCAAACGCCGCTGCAAACGCCGGGTACGCCACCCTCAGCGCGTCCAGGTCCGGCAGAATAGGTCGAGCCGCCGTCACAGTCCGATCCCTCAAGTCCGCACCCACCTTACCCAGTTGCACCAGGGTTCGTCGTTGGGCTTGGGAACCCCGTATCGCCCCGGCATGGCGCTGTCTCAGCATCCCCCTTCATCACCACCATGGATCCCGTCGCTGTAGCATCGCCAGATCCCAACGTGTCGCCGCCCTTCATCACCGCGACGGATCCCGTCACTGAAGACGTTTCGCGCTCATGAAACCCTAATAGGGTGGTACCTAACGTCGACGCAGCTCTGGTCGTCCCCGCCTTCGGACAAGGATCGGCAGCATCGCCGATCGGCGCCGACCCGCGACAACCACCGATCGCCGCCATCCCAGATGCGCCTGTGGCAAAAGCGCCAAACCCTAGCTTGCAGCCACCTCCGTTTGTCGCACCATCACCGATCCTCACCCCACGACCAGTCACACCAGACCCAGGCGGCACCCCAGCACATCGGCCACCGTCGATCAGGCCCCCAGATGCGGGACCAGAGCCATCGGATGGTGACGCCATGGCAATCCGTTATGGATCACGTAGCCTCCACACCAGCCGTCGCTTCCGCACCCTCTCTCCCCTATCACTGCCGGTCCGAAACGACGCCGGACCAAGTGGTGGCCGGCGGCAGACAAGCAGGTCGACGAACCAAACCCACGCCCTCACTCAAAGGTCCGCACGCAAGAAACCCTAGAAGAAAAGGAGGAAAGAAGAAACCGTCCACCCGCCGTCTGAACCCGGCGAAGGAGGTCTGAAAAGACGTCGCCGGCGTCACCAAGGTGAAAGGGAACGGCGGCGCGAGGATGGTTGATCGGGCTGTTGGTTGGGTAGGACGTGACAAGGGTTGTGGCAAGAGAGCAAAAACGTTGCTCATCAACGTTACCTAAATCGGTAAGTATCGTTTCAAAAGTCAGCATAGTCAAGTCCGACTTCTGGCACCGCCAATGTAAGCGAAACGAAGAGTGCCCTAACAAAGTAGGTCACAATGCCCCTTAGAACTTCCATAACAATCGTGAAGAGATAAGGAGACAACGGGTCTCCCTGTCTAAGACCCCGCTTGCCAGCAAAAAAACCTTCAGGACTACCATTGATGTTTAACGAAAAACACGTGGTAGTCACACAACAACGAATCCAACCAATGAAAGAAGCAGGAAAACCCATACACTCAAGAGAAGCCAATAGGAAACTCCACTCAACCTTATCATAGGCCTTAGCAAGATCAACCTTAAGCGCAACCCGAGGTGGCTTATGAATACTCGAATAGCCAAAGCACAGCTCCTGAGCGAGGAGGATATTATCCCCAATACGTCTTCCCGGGACAAAGGCCGTTTGAGAAGGGTGGATCAGCTTAATCAGCAGCGGCCGAATCCTATTAGCAATGATCTTGTATAAGACATTGCAACAGGATATAGGCCGAAAATCAGCCACATGCCTCGGTGATTCCCTCTTGGGAATAAGGGTGATGAGAGTGCTATTAATACCCTTGAGAAGGTGCCCCGACTGAAAGAACTCACGCACAGCTGCCGTCACATCAACTCCAATAATAGTCCAAGCAGCTTAAAGAAGGCAGCAGTGTAACCATTGGGTCCAGGCGCCTTGTCATCCGCCATACTGAAAACCACATCACGAATCTCCCGATCCTCCACTTCCCGCACAAGAACAGTGGCATCCTCAGGCGAAATAGATCTGGAAACAAAAGGCCGAATCTCTTCCAACTCAACAGGTCTATCCTGAGCAGACTGGCCTAGGATCTGCTGGTAATAACCAAGGAGCATCTCACGAATCTTATCCTCCCCTTCCAAAACCAGGCCATCATCATCCTCTAAGGTGAAAATGCGGTTGGTCGACCGCCGCATCTGAACCTTCTTGAAAAAGAAGGCGGTAGGCTGATCTCCGTCCTTAAGCCAAGCGAGCTTAGCCCTTTGGGAAAGAGCAGAATGCTCCATCTCAACCGCACGAGCATACAGATCATGACAAAACCGAACAAGCGCATGAAGCAAATCCTCGTAAAGGGAACCGAGCAGCCAGCGTTTGGGCCACCTCTAAGAATGCCTGTGCCTCCTCGACATTTTTGGCAAGGTTACCTTTCTTCCGCCTGAGATCACGCAAGGGCTGTTTTAGGCCCCGAAGTCGCTGGGTGACCGAGTACATGAGTGTACCCCGAATTCTCTCCTGCCATCCCCTGCTAACGAGCTCCATTAAAGTAAGGGTCTTTAGTGAGAAAATTATCAAATCTAAAGCACGCCTCTAGTGATGTTTCCATCTCCTTCCAGCACCAGAGGAGAGTGGTCAGATGTCCCCGGAAGGACACTCCGATACCGAACCCGAGGGAATCTCGCGAACCATGAAGGGTTGCCCACCATGCGATCCAGCCTTCTCCAAATACCCCTATCCTCCCTCTGCTGATTGTACCAGGTGAAGAACTGGCCAATCATAGGCAGGGTAACAAGATCTGCAGATGTGAGGCAAGAACTAAGCTCCAAGAAATCCGTTGAAGTTGTAGTCCCTCCTCGAGTCTCATTAGGCTCCAAGATCACATTAAAATCACCCATAACCACCCAAGGAACCTCAGCTCGCTGCTCCGCTGTAGCAATCAACTCGTCCCAAAGAACACCGCGCTCATCACGCGTGTTCTTACCATAAACGAAGGTAACAAAAAAGGTTAAACTGTCAGCAAGCGAATGAACTTTGCAGTGAATTGCCTGTGGGGAAAACCCCTCCACAGAAACCTGAAGATAGGTAGGATCCCATCCCACCCAAATCCTGTTTCCAGGACCAGCATCATAGTCAAAGAACCACTGCCAAGAATCCCGCACTCTATTAGAAATGAGAGTGGCATTGTGAATAGCCACCCTAGTCTCGACTAACCCAATCAGACGATGCTTAGTGCTGTGATCTCTACTGGTCTGGGGTTTTCATGCTACCGAAAGGGGTAATCAAGGCGTTGGAGGCTAAGATGCGGAACTTCTTATGGGCATCATCTACGGCCAAGGTAGCTTGGATTGATGTATGTTGTCCACGTTCCGAGGGTGGCCTTGGCATCCGCTCGATTGAGGTCGATAATAAGGCCCTTATTCTTAAGCAGCTATGGAGTGTTGTGCGGCGCGACCCATCATCCATCTGGACCATGTGGCTCTATGATACCAGGCTACGGGAGAAATCCATATGGACTGTCCGCGTTTCGACCTCTACCTCGTGGAGTTGGCGGAAAATCCTGAAGCTACGTTCTATACTTTGGCCTCTCATTCGCTTCAAGGTGGGTGATGGATATTCGATATGGCTATGGCTGGATCCCTAGCTCTCAGAGACCCCCCTTCTTGAGCGGTTTCCGCGGGCACCACTCGCCATGGGGATGCCTTCGGATACGATGCTTAGTGCTGTGATCTCCCCAGAAGGATGGAACTGGCCTGCGCAAACGACCACGGAGTACTTAGAGATTGCTCCATCACTTCCGACGATTGATCCCCACTCGCGAGATGTGATTCTTTGGTCCAGCACCGGAGATGGACGGTTCTCTACGGCCTCTGCCAGGGCTGCGCTACATCCGCGACGAGAGCGCGTCATGTGGGCGTACCTATTTGGGGGTGCTCTTCACATCCCCCGACACGAGTTTATTCTTTGGCTTGGCATTCGTGATCGCCTGTCCACTAAGGATAAGGCATGGGTGGCGCAACTTGGAGGCTCATCTATGTGCATCCTCTGTGATTCCCAGGCGATTGAGACGGTGAATCACCTTTTCTTTGACTGCCCCTTCTCAAGAAGGTGCATCACTCTCCTACGTAGGAAGACTCGCTTTAGCTGGCCCTTTTCCGACTGGAAGCGTGGCATCTCTTGGGCATCCTTGCGGTGGCGTAGTGACCATTTGGCTAACATGGCATTTCGACACCTGCTTGCGTCTATTGTTTACCATATTTGGATGGAACGGAATCGTCGCTGGAGCGAGGGCAGGATCAGCAGGCCGGAACGGGTGATAGAGGAGGTTGTGCGTTTAGCTTGCCTACGTCTTTCTACTCTTCATGCTCGTTTTTGTTTACAACTTATTGCCCTACGTAGAGTTTGGCGTGTAGCTTGGTGATTTGCTTGTTCACGGTAGCCTGTTACCGTTTTGCTTCCTTTTGTATCTTTTATTACGTAATATATGGAAAATTCCAAAAAAAAAAAAAAAAACCCAATCAAACGAATATGACACCGGGAAATGAGATCGCGGACTGCCCGGCCATGCTCCCATTTATTGAGTCCGCGAACATTCCAAACTCCGACCTGTATCATTGATCAACCCCGTGGAGGGCTGCAATTCTTTCAGGGCCCTGAGTAGTAAAGGTATCGTCCTCCCCCACCACCTGAAGGATCGAAAAGTGATTCTGCATATCCGCATCCCTCCAAGCTGCGCCACCCTCATCAATAGACGGCTTAGAGAATGAGGAGCTCGGCAAATCAGTCACCTCATCTCCTCCCGCCCTCTTACCTTCCACAATCTTCTTCCCCTTATCCTTCTCCTTTCCAACCTTTCGACTGTTGTTCTCCCTCCAACGTCCCTTAGACATATTCGACCTACCCCTAGGTTGTTGTGGTACCCTAGGGATGGTCATAGGGCAAGCATCACCAGAATGGCCCGCGGCCTAGCAACCCGAGCACTTTGAGGGTCTCCACTCATACTCCACCGAGACCCTAACAATCCCAGATGATTCCCCATTCTGCGAAGGGACCCTAATATTGAAGTGCTCAATATAGGGTTCATTCACCTTCATCATCACGCAAACCCTCGCAAAGTCAATGCGTGTCATGGAGGTGGTGATCGAGTCGGTGAAGAGAGGTCTACCGACAGCACTGGCCACAATGCCCAGCCCCTCCTGCGTCCAAAACTCGCTAGGAACATTCCACAACTTGATCCATACTGGTATATCCACAGGTTCCTTCTTATCGAAGGACATACCCGGCCTCCAAACCTCCAGAAAACGTGGTTGCTCTTGTAACAACCAAGGACCACCTTCAAGCACCTCATTCATTGCTTCCGCTGAAGCGAAGCGAAAGCGAAAGAACCCATTACTTGTTCCTCGAACCTCCAACACTTGCTTCCAAGTTGTGCGAGCAAATCTTTCCACAAAGGGAAAAAAAGGTCGTCTTCCAAGGAAATATCCCACCAATGTGTTCTCCCATCTCGCAAAGCCTTTCCTTGCCATATCCCAGGACAGGCGCACCTCCACCATTCCATCCACAGCCGTAGGAGGGGTGTAGGTCAAAGAAACACGTTGGCCCTTATCCACAGGCAAGGTCTCCTTACTAGGTTCCTGAATAGTAACATCACGAAATGATCGGGGGGATTCGTGCTCTCCGTCCCATCAAGCCGAACCCCTTCCTTAGGCACCAACACATTCCCATGCACCATCTCAGCCCCCTGGATTGGTCCCAACTCAGCATGGCTCTTCTCAAGAGTTACGTTCCAGAAAGGTTCCTGGCCTTTATCCATCGTTCCAACCACGTTCTCCTCTCCCATATTCGTCCCGGGATCTTGTAGAACCTTATTCACCCTCATGATAGGGCGAGGGTGAATAGGAGTACTCGGTCTAACAAGGGCACATCTATTGGAATCAATAGACGGATCCCGAATAGGTTTAAACGCCTTCCATCCCGAGTTCGACCGAAACCCTTTAGCCACCACATCCTTGGCCGCCTTGACCGTACTCTTATTGCCTCCCAAAGAGCTGGCCCCAGCCTTAGCCGCAATCTCCTTAACCGAGCGGTTAGTGCCAACTATTGAGGTAGTCCCGGCCATGGTAGCATTCGCCTTGACCTTACCATGGTTGCCGTCCAAGCGAACCTCACGCGCGGGTTTTCTTGCAGCCACACTATGGGCTCCAGCCTTATCATGATCGGTCCGAGCCTTAGCCCCCCCATGATTCCCCACATCCGCCTCAAGAGTCGCTCCACGAACGCCATTGATCCTTTGAAGGAGTGACTCGAAGGATTCCACGTCAAAAAGTCGTTCAAACTCCGGTATCTTACCACCAATAGCACCTAGGTCAAGTGCATCGAGCTTCATGTCCGTCGCCGTGGCCGTCGAAGATGTTGAAGACCCACATGAAGAAGATGAAGTCGCCATGAAGACGAAAAGACAAACAAGAAGGAAAGAAAAAAACACTCACCTCACTTTTTTCTCTCACACTCTCTCTCTCTAACCTAACTTTTAATATACGATACTAATGCTGTTGAATCCAACTGATCTAAACAACTAACCTTATTGTCCAAAACTTTCATTCTTTGCATGTTCTCGAATTCTAAGTGTATCGACACCAGAATGAGCCATTAAGGTGTTTCTCAGCTGCTGTCGTTCTGATTAGGCAGTCTGTACCTTTCGTCTTCTAACTTTTGATACAGAACTCTAATGACTCTGATTCAGAGTCCTATAGCAAGTTTACTCAATTTTCTACAACTTCTGTAAAAGGATCTTGCCAGTATCTATATCAACGATTTTTCCACTACGTTCGGCTATAGCAAGAGCCTCTGAATCTAGAGCCGCTTGTTGTTCCAACCCAGTTCCAACAATACATTTCTCAGACCGAGAAAGCGGAACTGCCTGGCGTTGCATATTAGAACTCATTAAAGTTTGATATTTCCCATATTCGAAAGGTAACCACTTCAAAAATAGACATGAACACAGGACAGAGGCTGCTGGAAAAAACCTGATATAATCATTTACCCCTTTTCTATCAAGAATCATGTTTCCTCCATGAATAAAAGTGCATAAACTCTCCATGCTCGACCCCTATCTTCGTTATTACATTAAATATGATGTTAACTTCATTTTAAATCTAATATGAATGAGATAAACAAATTATAGATAAGGGATTTCACATATCTACCTTACTTGTGCTTAAATCTCCTTTCTCTTTGTATGCCTAACTTGTACTTAATGATGGTGCTTTCAAAGAACCCTTGTTGCTGATGTCGAGCTCTCCTTATGGTTAGGGTATGTGATTTCTTCATTATCAAGTATTTAAAGTGATACAATTGGGTTAAAAGTGCTTACTAAGCACTTATTAAGCATGAGGTGTCACACTGTTAAATTCCTTTGATAGAATAATGTTTTTCCTTTGCTCAAGGTTTTCTATACCATCTATGCATAAGTTTTCGGCATAGTGATTGATATTTTCGGTACCCTTGTCTTATAAAAGTTTTCGATACTTCTTTGTGCATAATAGAAGGTATTCGGTCCTTAAATGCATGAGAGGAAAAGTTTTCGGTATCATCATTCTATCCAAGTTTTCGGTATCTCTTCCTTAAGGTTTTCGGTATAATAAACTTTTCGGTATGCAATTAGTTTTCGGTATTTTAAGTTTTCGGCATAGGAGAGTTTTTCGGTACTTAATAGTTTTCGGTACAGAAGAAGTTTTCGGTACCTAATAGTTTTCGGTACAGAAGAAGTTTTCGGTACCTAATAGTTTTCGGTACAGAAGAAGTTTTCGGTACCTAATAGTTTTCGGTGCAATATTTCCATGCATGAGTACGAAAATAATTCTATTATCTTTACCAAACCTTATAAAAATATTACACATGCAATCATACAAATGCATGATCTTATAAAATAAGGTTTCGGTTTCGGTTCCTGACAAATTTGACACGGAAAGGACGTTTCAGTGCAGGTAAATGTGTGTCTCGGAGAAGATTTAAATATTTTCTCCGAAGCCAGTCGCATGAGATGTTTCTCAGACTTAACATCGACTGGATATTTCAGGTAGGGATAAGAACATAAAGAATTATAAGCATCGTTAGTACATGAGATGTTCTTCCTACTTGGAGAATTCACACGATTCACATCATAATGATGGGGTATAAGAGTGGAAGTTCGCTTGCTTAAGCTTCGAACTTCTTCTTTGCATGCTTTCAGTTTAAGAGGAATAGGAGAGGGAAAATCTTGAGCATGTTCGAGCTGTTTGCAGAGGGAAAATCTTGAGCATGTTCGAGCAAGTGGGATAGGTCGGCCACTGTTTGCAGATCGGGTCACTGCAAAACGAGCTCGTATCGACTACGCCCTAGTTTGTATCATGAAGGCCTTGGACACCTCTTTTGTGGACCGCCTGCTTATACGCCTTCCACAAGATGGGGGCGGGACGTTGGGCGAGGTGCCAGTCCGTGTGGAGTATGAATGGAAGCCTACCAAATGCATGGACTGTTCCACCTGGGCGCACGGTGATGGACAATGCCCAAAGAAGCAAGGTCTGCCACGGCCAGGGTCACGACGTAATGCACGGCGAGGCACTGGGGAAGACGATCGGGCTGGAAGACGCGGGAAAGAGGCTAGGGCTGGTTCGACCATGGGGAAGGGGGAGGAGGCTCGTGTTGCCCTGATCAATCGGCAAGTGATTGATGCGAGGCGTGGGAACGGGGTACACACCATGCCGCGGCCTTTAATACGACAGGATCAGCAGCAACGAGGGGTTGAGTGGCGCCAAGTTGGTGCGAAAGGAAAGGTGGTGAGGACTTGTGGGACGGTAGACCAGCCACCCATTGTACTAGCCACGCAGCCATCTCGAGGGGAATCTAGCACGGCTCACGATGCGACACAGGGGCAGCGAGAGGGCGAGGGTGGGAGCGGGGACCATAACTCGTTTGCGGTATTGGATGGACTGGAAGGTAACGACATGGCAATGACTCTATATACGGGCCCTGAAGCACACGCAACCCGACCCTGGGTTGCTCCATGATACAGCTCGCCTCCTGGAATGTGCGTGGTCTTAATAAGCAAGACCACAGGGTAGCGGTGGGGGAGTTGATTGCACGAGAAGGATTGAGCATGATAGGACTTTTGGAGACACGAGTATCGGTTGCCAATGCGGGGAGAATTTCGAGTGGCGTTCGTTCGCGTTGGTCTTGGTTCTTTGATTATGATGACGGGCCAGCTACTCGCATCTGGGTGGGATGGGATCCATCTCTGGTGAGTGTTGAAGTGCTCCAGTTCTCGACGCAAGCCATTCACTGTCGAGTTCAGGACATGGCCACGAAAGAGGGGTTATACATTTCTTTCATCTATGGTCAGTCACGGCGGGAGGAAAGACAGTCCTTATGGGAGGAGCTGACGAGTTTCAGCGCCTCACGTACGGAGGATGCATGGCTAGTCCTCGGTGATTTTAATGCGATTCTACATGATGCAGAGGGCCGGGGCGGAATGCCATCTACGCAGGACATGAATGAGTTCCAGGCATGCTTGGTCAGTGCCGATCTGGCTACAATCCCGACGACGGGCCAGATCTTCACATGGTATAATCAGCAGCGATCGACTGCGGGCATTTGGAGGCGATTAGACCGGATGCTTGGAAACCCGCAATGGTTTGCACGATGGCCAGACGTACTTTGTCGGTGTGGCCTGCCTGCGACGTCTGACCATTCGCCCGTCATACTAGGGACGGCGGTGCAGCGACCAAGGAAGTTGATGTTTCGCTTTGACAATTTCCTTACAAAGACGGGATCGTTTATGGAGGTGGTGGGCCATGCATGGCAAGCGCACATAATAGGTCATCCGATGTATGTTCTGACTCGACGACTGAAGTTACTCAAGCCGGTTTTCCTACAGATGAAGAAGGCTAAAGGCGACTTACGGGCGAATGTTCTGGAGGCGCGTCACTTTCTTGATCTCGCGCAGGACTTCTTGGCGAGATTTCCGGAGGAGGCAGGTTTTTTCGAACTGGAACGCATCTGTCGTGAGATATATACTCAAGCCGTGGAGGTAGAGTACATGGCACTGTCGCAACGGGCTAAGATTGCGTGGCTCAAGGATGGTGATCAATGTTCGTCGTACTTCTTTAGAAGGGTGGCCATGCGTAGGGCCACTAATCGGATACTTTCACTGGAGAATGCGAGCGGTGACTTATTGGATGATGCTGAACAGGTGGAGGCGGAGCTGCTGAGATTTTATCAGGACCTTCTGGGTAATATTGCCCACGTAACACCGATCACTGTGGATGCTGTCCAGCCGACCATCACAAGGAAGCTCTCCCCAGCAGATGCGCAGAGGATGATTAGGCCTGTGGGGCCAAGGGAGGTGCGAATAGCGCTGTTCTCTATGGGAGATGAGAAAGCGCCGGGCCCAGATGGGTACACGGCCGCATTCTTTAAGAAGGCTTGGTCCGTTGTGGGTAGTGATGTTGTGACGGCTGTTCAGGATTTCTTTGAGACAGGCAGGCTGCTTAAGGGACTCAACAGTACGTTGATTACGTTGATCCCCAAATGTGACTCACCTCGGCGGGCGACAGACTTTAGGCCCATATCATGTTGCAATGTGTTGTACAAGCTTATCTCGAAAATCCTGGCCAATAGGATGAAGGATTGCTTACCAGGGCTCGTCCATGGCACCCAAACGGCCTTCATTCCTGGACGACGCATTAGTGATAATATTCTCTTGGTGCAGGAGCTTTGCCTAGGGTACAATGCCATGGGAAAACCACCGAGGGCGATGTTTAAGGTGGATCTGGCCAAGGCTTATGACAAGGTTGAGTGGAGCTGCGTCCTTGCTGTCCTCGAGGCCATGGGCTTTCACGACACGTATATAGGTTGGATACGTGCATGTCTTACCTCCACAGCATTCTCGCTCAACCTTAATGGGCAGGCAGTGGGCTTTTTTCCGGGTAAGCGAGGGTTACGTCAGGGCGACCCCATATCTCCTTATCTCTTTACTCTGGTCATGGAAATGCTACACGGATTGCTAGTATTGGGTATTTCTGAGGAGCCGCGGTTCCACTATCATCGGCGTTGCGAGGCCTTGGGCCTAGCGTCGCTTGCTTTTGCCGACGACTTATTGTTGTTTAGCCATGCGGACCCAATTTCTATCGGGGTCCTGAGGGAGGCATTGGAGAGGTTTGCGACTTTATCTGGGCTCTATCCTAATCCGACGAAGAGCGAGATGTTTCTCTCGCGGCGGGCAGAAGGCATGACAGCCCAGATTCTTGGCTTGATGGGCTATAGAGTGGGACGGCTACCGGTTCGGTATTTGGGGGTCCCCCTCACTACATCACGGTTGTCCATTGATGACTGCGGCCCTCTGCTTAGGCGAGTTGATCAGAGATTGGGGTCATGGCTTAATCGCTCGCTCTCTTATGCAGGTAGAGTGCAGTTGGTGAAGTCGGTACTTCAGGCCATACATGCATACTGGTCAGGGGTATTTCTACTCCCTAAGGGGGTTATCCGTGTGCTGGAGGCGACATTCAGGAAGTTTCTATGGGGAGGCTCGGCGAAGGTTACATGGGAGGTGCTATGTCTACCCATATCAGAGGGAGGACTTGGTCTACGATCTATTGCAGTGGACAATCGGGTCCTCCTTATGAGGCAGCTATGGAGTGTACTTGTGCGCACGCGAGATTCGATTTGGGTTGATTGGCTTTACAGGACGAGGTTACACTCTCGCTCGGTGTGGGACCTTCAGATCTCGGCCACTACCTCATGGATGTGGAGAAAGATACTGCAGCTGAGGCCATTGCTTCGGCCTTTTCTTACATTTAGAGTCGGGGATGGGGATGCGTTTTGGCTATGGAAAGATCCGTGGCTGATGACGACACCTCTTCTTGAGCGATTTCCACGTGGCCCCATTGCGATGGGATTACATGTTGATACCAGAGTGAGTGCGGTCATCCATGACAAATCTTGGGCTTGGCCTGGACAGGGATCGGTGGAGTACCTTGAGATACGTGGTATGTTGCCAGTAATCGCCCAGGAGGGGGGGGATGCCATTCGATGGACAGGTGCAGCTGATGGGATCATGACGACTGCATTAGCGAGGGAAGTGACGAGGCTTCGTAGGCCACAGGTACCATGGGCGGCCCTTTTTGGAGGCCCGATGTGGATCCCGAGGCATGAGTTCATATTATGGTTGGGACTGCATGATCGACTGTCGACGAGGGCTAAGCCATGGGTGGCCAACATAGCGGGTACGCCAGCGTGTATGCTATGTGATGAGCTCCATTATGAGACGCGGCAGCATCTTTTCTTTGACTGCTCATACTCGCGCCGATGCCTTCGGCTCTTGAGACGGCGTATACGGTGGCCCTGGTGTTATAGAGAATGGGAAGTGGGCATTCGATGGGCAGCGGCTCGATGGAGAGGGAGCCATCTTATGCATGCGGCTGCGAGGCATGTACTTGCCTCACTGGTGTACCATATTTGGCAGGCGAGAAATAGAAGGTGGCGGGAAGGGATTGTCGATACGCCAGAGAGACTTGTGGGAAGTGTGCTCGCATTGATTGCCTTGCGACTGCGGGGTCTTGCACCACAATATGCATTACAGCAGGCGGCCATTAGGCGGGCTTGGCGCATAGCTTGGTAGGTTATAGCTTGGTTTTTTTGTATGTCGGCTCATAGGCCGAGTGCTTGTGGGGGTATGCCCCTACTTATTCTGTATACTCTCATTTATATTTATATATAACTCGGGACCATTTACCAAAAAAAAAAAAAAAAAAAAAAATGTTCGACCTTAATTTTGGAAAATAATGTTGATTTTCCTTTCTCCTTCCTAATCTTCTGTTCCTTGGAAGTATTAAGCTTAAGGCTTTTACTTATCATTTCTGCGTCAGTCAAGATTGACTTAGAATTACTAGTAAAAGTCTTTTCAGTTTTAGGAACAGGAGCGTCGGTTTGAATTCCCTTATCCTGCTTTATAGAAGATATTTCTATGGAAAGATTATTTAGGACAGGTAAGGGCGGGGAATTTTTGAGATTTGAAATCTCCTCTAAGAGTTTTTTCTTTTCAGCTCGGAAATCTACTCTTTCCGATTCAAAGGTTGCGTTCAATTCTGCAATTTTACTAGCAACCTTCGAAATTTCCCAACAAGAAGTAGGTTTATTAGAATGTAAATTATTTTCCCCGAAAGACACTAAGTTAGAAGAGGAATTTTTATCTGCTTGACTTCTTTTAGCCATAGCGTTCTCTAAAAGTTCAATATTAGAGTAAAGCATACGCCGTTCCTCTAAGATTATCTCATATTTTGATGAGACACGATTTCGCTCATCTTCGCAAGAACGTAATCTTTTCGTCATATCACATACATTCTTTTCACTAATCTCTAACTTAGTTTCTAAGCGAAAATTTTTGGTGATCGAAAACGTTTAAGTGTAATTTTTTGAAGAGTGAGTGATCGAGAATTGGAAGTCACTGTTTTCGATTGAGAACAGTGAATTCTCGGGTGAAGACTTTGACCGACAATCTAAAGGTATGATTGGAAATTCGGGTACTAAGAATTTTCGGATAGGTAGAAATTCGGGTAACCTGATTCGGATGATTTGCCCGAATTCAGATAATTCAGTCCGAAAATCAGACAATCGCCGATAATGGGCAAATTCGGGTTATTCTGCCGGAATTTGGGTCTGCCCGAAAACTTGAAAATCGCCGAGAGTTTTAAACGAAAATTCGGGTAATGGAAATCGGGTAAGTCATAATTTTCGCCGAGAAGGAAATTCGGGTACAATTAAAATTCAGTCCAAAAATCTTAAAATTCGGGTGTTCTCAGACAGAGATTTTCGCCGAAAACAGGGATTTCAGGTACAGTTCGGGTTGAATTAAAATTCGCCGAGTTTTAAAAAATTCGGGTGAAAACTGTCCGAATTTCTAGACGATATTGCATTCATCTACCCGAAAATCATCTCTGAAAAAAAAAACTGACGAGTTTCCTATGCGATTTCTACCTAAAACTCACTCAAATCTACTGAAAAATGTTGGGTAAACACTTAAAATCACTTGAAAACAACCTATATAGCTCTTGAGCTTGCAAAATCAGTAAAATAGACTCAAAATCTCAAGAACAAAAGTTGAAAATTTCGAGCTCAAGAACACGAAAAATCCCAAAATTTTCAGAACAATCGGTCAAATCCGAACGCGTTTGGCTCTGATACCACTTGTTGGTTCGCTATCTATCCTAACAATTTAACGAAGGGACGATTTAACCACGATTTGATGGAAAGAATTAAACTCGACGTGGGGTGTGTGTGTTCTTGGAGAAGGTTGGGAGCTTCTCTCTAAAATCTCTCTCTCTATATAGAATTTCACACAAAACACACTTTATTATGTGTTAGGGTTTTAGTATTTATACCACAAGTTGGTATATAATACTTGGGCCCTTAACAAAGCGCAATTACACTAAGCCTCTTATGAAGAGAATCCTCATAAATAAACTACAAAGATAATTCTAATTAATTGAACACAATAAAATAATCCTAACATTATGAGATAAATTTCGAAAAATAATTTAAAAATATATTGGATATTATATATTTAAATATACTAAATATAGAAATATATATTAATTTATTTTAATATTATTTCAAATTTGAATTTGAGTTTGAATTTGAAAGAGAAGACCATGTCAACCAAACCAAATAAGAGAGACTTGGTATGACTTGGAGTGGGTGAGAAACATTCTCCCCACTCCTTTGGAAAAAATCGGCCACCCCCATAAGGTATAAATAGGGTTTTTCATTTTGAAAAACCTTAAGTCATTTTAGACTAAAAAGAAGAAAAACCCTAGGGCTTTTCTCCTCTCTCTCTGGCGTTCTCATCTCTCTCTCTCACCTTCGGCGCGCGGCGCGTGTGTGTGACAAGGAGCAGCCGACCGAGCTTTGGTCTAGCCGCCTCAAGCAAGCCTCGGCCGTGACGTTTGTGTGGTGCCGGCGTGACGATCTTGCCCCGTTCGTGAGCGTTTGGTGCTAGGAGAGGGATACTGCATCCCGGGGATTCGAAGGGTTCGTAGCTTGGCATGGTCTTGTATTTGTCAAGGTATCATGGCTTTAAAACCCTTCTCTTTCGTGTATATGTTCTCGTGTAAACACCGAGCGGTCCAAGGGATAAGGCAGAATCCCGAAAAATTTTAAACTTCCGTCGTTCTAGGAACGTGGGCCTGGAGACCCTACCAGGATTCCCAACAATTCATACCCTTCATGATAACCTCTCTCAATACATCGAGTACGCAAAAGAAATCAGAAACGAAGGAAAGACAAAAGCTGACGTGGAACCCGTTGCTCTCATGATCAATAAATCCACCAACAGAAGCTCGAAGACATCTAAGGGAAAGCAAGTCGTCTTATCCGACTCTTCAGACAACGCTGGCTCGAACTCTTACTCTGACGAAGAACTCAACGACCTCAAGAAGCAAGTGGCTATGTTGTCGAAGATGAAGAATACGAAATTTCCCAAGAAATCATCATCTTCCTACAACCGACAGCGAATTTCCAGCGGGAAACAAAAAGCCATCGCTCCCGAGGAACATGAGACTAAGGAAACTGAAGCTCCAAAGAAATGCTTCAATTGTGGGAAACTAGGTCACTTTGCTAAGGACTGTTACAGACCAAAAACAAAGGACTTTGAGTACTACAAGAGGAAGCTTCAGTTCTCCCAAAAGAAAGATGCGGTCATTGGAGGATAATAAAAATCCAACCTCTCTCTACTTTCTCTCTCTACGTTTTTGCTCTCTTGCCACAACCCTTGTCACGTCCTACCCAACCAACAGCCCGATCAACCATCCTCGCGCCGCCGTTCCCTTTCACCTTGGTGACGCCGGCGACGTCTTTTCAGACCTCCTTCGCCGGGTTCAGACGGCGGGTGGACGGTTTCTTCTTTCCTCCTTTTCTTCTAGGGTTTCTTACGTGCGGACCTTTGAGTGAGGGCGTGGGTTTGGTTCGTCGACCTGCTTGTCTGCCGCCGGCCACCACTTGGTCCGGCGTCGTTTCGGACCGGCAGTGATAGGGGAGAGAGGGTGCGGAAGCGACGGCTGGTGTGGAGGCTACGTGATCCATAACGGATTGCCATGGCGTCACCATCCGATGGCTCTGGTCCCGCATCTGGGGGCCTGATCGACGGTGGCCGATGTGCTGGGGTGCCGCCTGGGTCTGGTGTGACTGGTCGTGGGGTGAGGATCGGTGATGGTGCGACAAACGGAGGTGGCTGCAAGCTAGGGTTTGGCGCTTTTGCCACAGGCGCATCTGGGATGGCGGCGATCGGTGGTTGTCGCGGGTCGGCGCCGATCGGCGATGCTGCCGATCCTTGTCCGAAGGCGGGGACGACCAGAGCTGCGTCGACGTTAGGTACCACCCTATTAGGGTTTCATGAGCGCGAAACGTCTTCAGTGACGGGATCCGTCGCGGTGATGAAGGGCGGCGACACGTTGGGATCTGGCGATGCTACAGCGACGGGATCCATGGTGGTGATGAAGGGGGATGCTGAGACAGCGCCATGCCGGGGCGATACGGGGTTCCCAAGCCCAACGACAAACCCTGGTGCAACGGGTAAGGTGGGTGCGGACTTGAGGGATCGGACTGTGACGGCGGCTCGACCTATTCTGCCGGACCTGGACGCGCTGAGGGTGGCGTACCCGGCGTTTGCAGCGGCGTTTGACTTTGAAAAATTCCGGGACCTAATGGGCCGGTTGGATGAGACGAGGGCAGCCCCGAGGCCACAGATTCAGGAACCGGTGGCTCCGCAGCCGGTGGTGCAGCAGGAGATGGTGCTGCAAACGGTGCAGCCACCGGTCCGGGTTGGGCAGGGAGGCAGCTACACGTATAAAGGAACCCTGCGAAACGCCTCACCTTTCCTAACCCGTCGGACGAGATGGGGTCGCGACGATACGCCGCCACCTCAGTTGAAGCCACGACGTGCCTTACTTCTGGGCGGTGATGTACCCAAAGCTGATATTGAGGATGGGGCTGATAATAGCCAGGCGGCTGAGGATAACGCAGTACGGGTCGATGTGGCAAGAGCACGGGATGGTGAGGAGGAAGGTTCGGGGCAGCCAAACCACGGACCTGTTCACCGTTTTGCACTAACATATACTCCGCCGCTTGTGATGGGTGAGGTTCCCGTGGTGGCACCATCATGGGACGTCGCGAAGAAGGGGTTTACCCGATGGGAGAATACGTTAGTGGGGTATTTCTTAGGAAAGAAACCCTATTTTGTTTCTGTCGAACGTTTCCTACGAACTACGTGGAAGGGACTAATTGAAGTGAAGGCTACCATTAACGGTTTCTTCAAATTCCGGTTCGGCACGGAAATTGCGATGAACGAGGTATTGGAAGGGGGCCTTGGCTCATGCGTGGTCAACCACTACTGTTGGAGCCATGGCGTCCGGGCATGTCGTTTGAACGGAAGGAGTTAACCGAGGTCCCGTTATGGGTCAAGCTGTGGAATGTACCGGGCGAGTTTTGGACGCGTGATGGCTTGGGGGTGGTAGCAAGTGGGATAGGTCGGCCACTGTTTGCAGATCGGGTCACGGCAAAACGGGCTCGTATTGACTACGCCCGAGTTTGTATCATGAAAGCCTTGGACACCTCTTTTGTGGACCGCCTGCTTATCCGCATTCCACAAGATGGGGGCGGGACGTTGGGCGAGGTGCCAGTCCGTGTGGAGTATGAATGGAGGCCTACCAAATGCATGGACTGTTCCACCTGGGCGCACGGTGATGGACAATGCCCACAGAAGCAAGGTCTGCCACGGCCAGGGTCACGACATAATACACGGCGCGACACTGGGGAAGACGATCGGGCAGCGGCTTTATGGGACCACTTACCAAAAAAAAAAAAAAAAAAAGATGCTGCCCATCGAGCCGCTGCCCATCGAACACTCACTTCCCATTCTCTATAACACCAGGGCCACCGAATACGCCGTCTCAAGAGCCGAAGGCATCGGCGCGAGTATGAGCAGTCAAAGAAAAGATGCTGCCGCGTCTCATAATGGAGCTCATCACATAGCATACACGCTGGCGTACCCGCTATGTTGGCCACCCATGGCTTATCCCTCGTCGACAGTCGATCATGCAGTCCTAACCATAATATGAACTCATGCCTCGGGATCCGCATCGGGCCTCCAAAAAGAGCCGCCCATGGTACCTGTGGCCTACGAAGCCTCGTCACTTCCCTCGCTAATGCAGTCGTCATGATCCCATCAGCTGCACCTGTCCATCGAATGGCATCCCCCCCCTCCTGGGCGATTACTGGCAACATACCACGGATCTCAAGGTACTCCACCGATCCCTGTCCAGGCCAAGCCCAAGATTTGTCATGGATGACCGCACTCACTCTAGTATCAACATGTAATCCCATCGCAATGGGGCCACGTGGAAATCGCTCAAGAAGAGGTGTCGTCATCAGCCACGGATCTTTCCATAACCAAAACGCATCCCCATCCCCGACTCTAAATGTAAGAAAAGGTCGAAGCAATGGCCTCAGCTGCAGTATCTTTCTCCACGTCCATGAGGTAGTGGCCGAGATCTGAATGTCCCACACCGAGCGAGAGTGTAACCTCGTCCTGTAAAGCCAATCAACCCAAATCGAATCTCGCGTGCGCACAAGTACACTCCATAGCTGCCTCATAAGGAGGACCCGATTATCCACTGCAATAGATCGTAAACCAAGGCCTCCCTCTGATATGGGTAGACATAGCACCGCCCATGTGACCTTCGCCGAGCCTCCCCATAGAAACTTCCTGAATGTCGCCTCCAGCACACGGATAACCCCCTTAGGGAGTAGAAATACCCCTGACCAGTATGCATGTATGGCCTGAAGTACCGACTTCACCAACTGCACTCTACCTGCATAAGAGAGCGAGCGATTAAGCCATGACCCCAATCTCTGATCAACTCGCCTAAGCAGAGGGCCGCAGTCATCAATGGACAACCGTGATGTAGTGAGGGGGACCCCCAAATACCGAACTGGTAGCCGTCCCACTTTATAGCCCATTAAGCCAAGAATTTGGGCTGTCATGCCTTCTGCCCGCCGCGAGAGAAACATCTCGCTCTTCGTCGGATTAGGATAGAGCCCAGAGAAAGTCGCAAACCTCTCCAATGCCTCCCTCAGGACCCCGATAGAAATTGGGTCCGCATGGCTAAACAACAATAAGTCATCGGCAAAAGCAAGCGATGCTAGGCCCACAGCCTCGCAACGCCAATGATAGTGAAACCGCGGCTCCTCAGCAATACCCAACACTAGCAAGCCGTGTAGCATTTCCATGACCAGCGTAAAGAGATAAGGAGATATGGGGTCGCCCTGACGTAACCCTCGCTTACCCGGAAAAAAACCCACTGCCTGCCCATTAAGGTTGAGCGAAAATGCTGTGGAGGTAAGACATGCACGTATCCAACCTATATACGTGTCGTGAAACCCCATGGCCTCGAGGACAGCAAGGACGCAGCTCCACTCAACCTTGTCATAAGCCTTGGCCAGATCCACCTTAAACATCGCCCTCGGTGGTTTTCCCATGGCATTGTACCCTAGGCAAAGCTCCTGCGCCAAGAGAATATTATCACTAATGCGTCGTCCAGGAATGAAGGCCGTCTGGGTGCCATGGACTAGCCCTGGTAAGCAATCCTTCATCCTATTGGCCAAGATTTTCGAGATAATCTTGTACAACACATTGCAACATGATATGGGCCTAAAGTCTGTCGCCCGCCGAGGTGAGTCGCATTTGGGGATCAACGTAATCAACGTACTGTTGAGTCCCTTTAGCAGCCTGCCTGTCTCAAAGAAATCCTGGACAGCCGTCACAACATCTCTACCCACAACGGACCAAGCCTTCTTAAAGAATGCGGCCGTGTACCCATCTGGGCCCGGCGCTTTCTCATCTCCCATAGAGAACAACGCTATTCGCACCTCCCTAGGCCCCACAGGCCTAATCATCCTCTGCGCATCTGCTGGGGAGAGCTTCCTTGTGATGGTCGGTTGGACAGCATCCACAGTGATCGGTGTTACGTGGGCAGTAGTACCCAGAAGGTCCTGATAAAATCCCAGCAGCTCTGCCTCCACCTGTTCAACATCATCCAATAAGTCACCCCTCGCATTTTCCAGTGAATGTATCCGATTAGTGGCCCTACGCATGGCCACCCTTCTAAAGAAGTACGACGAACATTGATCACCATCCTTGAGCCACGCAAGCTTAGCCCGTTGCGACAGTGCCATGTACTCTACCTCCACGGCTCGAGTATATATCTCACGACAGAGGCGGTCCAGTTCGAAGAAACCTGCCTCCTCCGGAAATCGCGCCAAGAATTCCTGCGCGAGATCAAGAAAGTGACGTGCCTCCAGAACATTCGCCCGTAAGTCGCCTTTAGCCTTCTTCATCTGTTGGAAAACCGGCTTGAGTAACTTCAGTCGGCGAGTCAGAACATACATCGGATGGCCTATTATGGGCGCTTGCCAGGCATGGCCCACCACCTCCATAAACGATCCCGTCTTTGTAAGGAAATTGTCAAAGCGAAACATCAACTTCCTGGGTCGCTGCACCGCCGTCCCTAGTATGACGGGCGAATGGTCAGACGTCGCAGGTAGGCCACACCGACAGAGTACGTCTGGCCACCGTGCAAACCATTGCGGGTTTCCAAGCATCCGGTCTAATCGCCGCCAAATGCCCGCAGTCGATCGCTGCTGATTATACCATGTGAAAATCTGGCCCGTCGTCGGGATTGTAGCCAGATCGGCACTGACCAAGCATGCCTGGAACTCTGTCATGTCCTGCGTAGATGGCATGCCGCCTCGGCCTTCAGCATCATGTAGAATCGCATTAAAATCACCGAGGACTAGCCATGCATCCTCCGTTCGTGAGGCGCTGAAACTCGTCAGCTCCTCCCATAAGGACTGTCTTTCCTCCCGCCGTGACTGACCATAGATGAAAGAAATGTATGACCCCTCTTTCGTGGCAATGTCCTGAACTCGACAGTGGATGGCTTGCGTCGAGAACTGGAGCACTTCAACACTCACCAGAGATGGATCCCATCCCACCCAGAGGCGGGTAGCTGGCCCGTCATCATAATCAAAGAACCAAGACCAACGCGAACGAACGCCACTCGAAATTCTCCCCGCATTGGCAACCGATACTCGTGTCTCCAAAAGTCCTATCAGGCTCAATCCTTCTCGTGCAATCAACTCCCCCACCGCTACCCTGTGGTCTTGCTTATTAAGACCACGCACATTCCAGGAGGCGAGCTGTATCATGGAGCAACCCAGGTTCGGGCTGCGTGTGCGTCAGGGCCCGTATATAGAGTCATTGCCATGTCGTTACCTTCCAGTCCATCCAAAACCGCAAACGAGTTATGATCCCCGCTCCCACCCTCACCCTCGCGCTGCCCTGGTGACGCAGCGCGAGCCGTGCTAGATTCCCCTCGAGATGGCTGCGTGGCTAGTACAATGGGTGGCTGGTCTACCGTCCCACGAGTCCTCACCACATTTCCTTTAGCACCAACTTGGGTCCACTCAACCCCGCGTTGCTGCTGATCCTGTCGTTTTGAAGGCCGCGGCATGGTGTGTACCCCGTTCCCACGCCTCGCATCAATCACTTGCCGATGGAGCAGGGGAACCTCCTCCCCCTTCCCCATGGTCGAACCAGCCCTAGCCTCTTTCCCGCGTCTTCCAGCCCGATCGTCTTCCCCAGTGCCGCGCCGTGTATTACGTCGTGACCCTGGCCGTGGCAGACCTTGCTTCTGTGGGCATTGTCCATCACCGTGCGCCCAGGTGGAACAGTCCATGCATTTGGTAGGCCTCCATTCATACTCCACACGGACTGGCACCTCGCCCAACGTCCCGCCCCCATCTTGTGGAATGCGGATAAGCAGGCGGTCCACAAAAGAGGTGTCCAAGGCTTTCATGATACAAACTCGGGCGTAGTCAATACGAGCCCATTTTGCCGTGACCCGATCTGCAAACAGTGGCCGACCTATCCCACTTGCTACCACCCCCAAGCCATCACGCGTCCAAAACTCGCCCGGTACATTCCACAGCTTGACCCATAACGGGACCTCGGTTAACTCCTTCCGTTCAAACGACATGCCCGGACGCCATGGCTCCAACAGTAGTGGTTGACCACGCATGAGCCAAGGCCCCCCTTCCAATACCTCGTTCATCGCAATTTCCGTGCCGAACCGGAATTTGAAGAAACCGTTAATGGTAGCCTTCACTTCAATTAGTCCCTTCCACGTAGTTCGTAGGAAACGTTCGACAGAAACAAAATAGGGTTTCTTTCCTAAGAAATACCCCACTAACGTATTCTCCCATCGGGTAAACCCCTTCTTCGCGACGTCCCATGATGGTGCCACCACGGGAACCTCACCCATCACAAGCGGCGGAGTATATGTTAGTGCAAAACGGTGAACAGGTCCGTGGTTTGGCTGCCCCGAACCTTCCTCCTCACCATCCCGTGCTCTTGCCACATCGACCCGTACTGCGTTATCCTCAGCCGCCTGGCTATTATCAGCCCCATCCTCAATATCAGCCGCCTGGCTATTATGATATTGGTGAGAGAGATTTTCTAGTGAGAGAAAGCTAAACTCAAGTTGTGTGCTAATCACACATACTTGCCCTATATATACCAATCAATATTGGTATATTTGCATTCTAGTCCCTAACTATACATATATTACAATTTAGTCCCTAGACAAAGATAACAACATATATTGAACACTATAAAATATTTCCAACAATCTCCCCCTTAGTGTTCAATTATAATTGCAGCTCCAGTTGTCTCTGTCTCTCGAATCTTCAGTCTTCATCATCAGTTGAACATAACAAAATAATTTCCAATAATCTCCCCCTTTGTGCTCAACTTTGAATGTGACACGGTCTTTGTTGCTGTTTGAAGAAATATTTGAGAGCGTCTGGAGAATCTTCAGTCTCCTCCTATTTACATTCACCCTCTTTTTCTTCTTTGCAACTTGAATATTCGTCACCTTCTTGCATATATCAGAGTCGCGCGGATCATCAGCATTGACTTGTCGTGTATGCTCGAACCATGGAGAGAGGTCTTGTTTGTTGTGGTTCAGCACGTGCGTTGAAAGCTTGGCTTCTTTAATGAGTTCACGTGCATGGCCTCCTTGATATACTTCTCCCCCTCATGGCGATTCAGTTGTATCGTCATGCTGTGTGATCAAGGTGAACCAGAGTGTACGCGGAACGTGTTGGCGTTGATTTCCGGATGAAGTTCCTGAAAATGGGACCGACGACCGATCATCGTGAAACATCCCTAGATGTCACTCATGGTCGTTGATGCAAAGTCACACAGACTTGCATTTGAAGGGACTACGGGGCCACATAGGCAACCCGTTGACATCATTCTAGAGTCGTGCTCCAGAAGATGGCCTGCTACCATTGTTGTTTTGATCTTGCAACGACAGGACTTCCTTCTGATCATAGAAGCACATTTTTGCTATAAATGTGTCTACAGAAGTTCAGGCTATGTCACGTAGACCTGCTTAATATGTGTAAAATAATGTATGTGTCCTAGAAAATTTAAAAATATTTAGGCTGTGAGGACACACTAGATATTAAGCGTGATCAATAAAAGTCGTGGTGTGGGGCTTGGAGCACTAGATTCAATATCTCCCGCTTCCGAGTGAAACGGTGATAGCATATGCGATTCTGTAGCGCCCCGTTTATCAATCACACCTTATGCACATATTCTTTTTTTTTTTTTGGAATTTTCCATATATTACGTAATAAAAGATACAAAAGGAAGCAAAACGGTAACAGGCTACCGTGAACAAGCAAATCACCAAGCTACACGCCAAACTCTACGTAGGGCAATAAGTTGTAAACAAAAACGAGCATGAAGAGTAGAAAGACGTAGGCAGGCTAAACGCACAACCTCCTCTATCACCCGTTCCGGCCTGCTGATCCTGCCCTCGCTCCAGCGACGATTCCGTTCCATCCAAATATGGTAAACAATAGACGCAAGCAGGTGTCGAAAGGCCATGTTAGCCAAATGGTCACTACGCCACCGCAAGGATGCCCAAGAGATGCCACGCTTCCAGTCGGAAAAGGGCCAGCTAAAGCGAGTCTTCCTACGTAGGAGAGTGATGCACCTTCTTGAGAAGGGGCAATCAAAGAAAAGGTGATTCACCGTCTCAATCGCCTGGGAATCACAGAGGATGCACATAGATGAGCCTCCAAGTTGCGCCACCCATGCCTTATCCTTAGTGGACAGGCGATCACGAATGCCAAGCCAAAGAATAAACTCGTGTCGGGGGATGTGAAGAGCACCCCCAAATAGGTACGCCCACATGACGCGCTCTCGTCGCGGATGTAGCGCAGCCCTGGCAGAGGCCGTAGAGAACCGTCCATCTCCGGTGCTGGACCAAAGAATCACATCTCGCGAGTGGGGATCAATCGTCGGAAGTGATGGAGCAATCTCTAAGTACTCCGTGGTCGTTTGCGCAGGCCAGTTCCATCCTTCTGGGGAGATCACAGCACTAAGCATCGTATCCGAAGGCATCCCCATGGCGAGTGGTGCCCGCGGAAACCGCTCAAGAAGGGGGGTCTCTGAGAGCCAGGGATCCAGCCATAGCCATATCGAAGATCCATCACCCACCTTGAAGCGAATGAGAGGCCGAAGTATAGAACGTAGCTTTAGGATTTTCCGCCAACTCCACGAGGTAGAGGTCGAAACGCGGACAGTCCATATGGATTTCTCCCGTAGCCTGGTATCATAGAGCCACATGGTCCAGATGGATGATGGGTCGCGCCGCACAACACTCCATAGCTGCTTAAGAATAAGGGCCTTATTATCGACCTCAATCGAGCGGATGCCAAGGCCACCCTCGGAACGTGGACAACATACATCAATCCAAGCTACCTTGGCCGTAGGTGATGCCCATAAGAAGTTTCGCATCTTAGCCTCCAACGCCTTGATTACCCCTTTCGGTAGCATGAAAACCCCAGACCAGTAGAGATGAATCGCCGAGATGACGGATCGGATAAGCTGGATCCGACCCGCATAGGATAAGGAGCGATTCAGCCAAGATCCTAATCGTCTGTCTACCTCCAGTAATAGCGGCTGGCAATCATGAAGCGTGAGACGTGAGGTAATGAGAGGCAACCCCAAATAGCGTACTGGCAAATGGCCCAGTCGAAACCCCGTAATGGACTCCAATAATGGGGCCAATGGCTCGGCGCGCTTTGATAGGAAAAGCTCGCTCTTCCTAGGATTGGCATGAAGTCCAGAAAGTTGCCCAAAATACGCCAAGGATTCCTTGAGTACCATCACCGAATTCACGTCAGCATGACAGAAAAGGAGGATATCGTCAGCAAAGGAGAGAAGGGCAAGGGATGAGGCCTCGCAACGCCAATGGAATCGAAACCCAGGCCCAGTCGAGATGCGATGCTGCAGAATCCCACGAAATACCTCCATGACAAGTGTGAAGAGATAGGGTGCTATAGGGTCGCCTTGCCGTAAGCCTCGCTTCCCCGGGAAGAAACCCTCCGCACAACCATTAAGATTCAGAGAGAAGAAGGTGGAGGCCAAGCAACACCGAATCCAATGGGTGAAGATGGGGTGGAAATTCATAGCCTCCAATGCAGTAAGGATGAACGACCATTCCACCTTATCATAGGCTTTCGCCAGATCAACCTTAAGCAGGGCTCGAGGGGGGAAATGTAGATTCCTGTAGCCATGACAGAGCTCTTGGGCCAAGAGGATATTATCAGTGATCCTCCGCCCAGGGATAAAGGCCGTCTGCGAGATATGGACAAGCGTCGGGAGAACTCGCTTTAGGCGATTGGCAAGCATCTTAGAAATAATTTTATAAAGCACATTACAGCAGGAGATTGGCCGATAATCCGAAGGAAACCTCGGGGAGTCACCCTTAGGGATAAGGGTGATGAGTGTACAGTTCAGCTCCTTCACGAAGACACCAGTGCGGAAGAATTCCTGTACTGCAAGCTGCACATCATCTCCGATTATGTGCCAAGCAGCCTTAAAGAAGGCTGCCGTATAGCCATCTGGACCAGGAGCCTTGTCATCCCCCATGGAAAAGAGTGCCTCTTTGACCTCAGGATTGTCAATGGGGCCAATCATCAAGAGTGACTCGTCCGTCGTCAGCGGACGGGATATGAATCCGCGTAAAGATTCCACGTCCACTGCCGGGGCAGCCGTGGTGCCCAGTAGATCCGTGCTTTATGCACATATTCTATGCATCTATAAAAACATTCATGTAAAATTTTTCACTTTTCATAAGCATTCCTGTTAAATAAAAATGGGTGCGCACATCTAGACGAATCACTTCCACACATAATATACATATATTCACATATCATGATTATTTATACGTCATACAATAGTCGATAATGTTTCTTAGACTATATGCAAACGATGAACAGAGGGGAGCAGGATGAGAGGGTAGCCGGCCGACCTTGAATCCATGCTTTTATGCGGAAGATGTGCTTTAAGACGTTCGCTAGCTATCAACAACAACTGTGAAGGCAAATATTCAGAGTATGATCGCAACATGTAAATCAATTCATAACTATAAAGCTGTAAACAGATAACATTCAAATTCCGTCAAGTTCACATAGCCATTCCTGTCATAAATTCAGTCACGTAACCATCATTCACATGATCCTTATAATATATGCAATTCTATATGCTGATACTTCCGTTATAAACCAGCTAGACTCGAACTATCGATCGTATGTGTACCCATGCATGGGACTCTGTAAGCATTTCTGTATATGGTGCCTGTACAGGACTCTGTCATCCCCCAATTTGTAGGGACGTAATCGTAGCATCTGTATCGCATCATCCGAAGTCGTAGCAGTCATAACGGTTTCTCTTTTCCTTTTCATATGTATGCATGTGACATATACAATTAATCTTTCATATCAAATAACATATTAATTCCAAAAAAAAAAAAATAACATATCAAGTCGATTCATATTTCACAGATATCACGAAATCAACAATCAATTAATTCACATATAGCACATAAGGTACACGTTGCAGATCATACTCATAGGTTTACGCTTATAACCCTTTTCTTTCAGTCGACCTTCTCCTTGCCTTTTTCAAAATCCCGACCTATAATAATATTGGTCCGAACATCAATATATGATCCATGTAACTATTCTATATGCATACTGTGAATGACATAAATCTAACTGTTTTTCTTCTTTTATCCCTTATCACTATACTAAGATCATTAATTTCCGATACTTAGTATTTTTCGGTATCTCACAGTTTCGGGTACCACATTGATTTAGATATTTTCGGGTACTCAATATTTTCAGTAATATACTCATTCGGGTACCATTCTTATTCAGGTACTTTTGGTCAACATATTTATATTCCATTTACTTTCGGGTAATATCCTTATGCGAATTACTTTCGGATCGTATGAGTAGCTTAGTATATTCAGCCTTTATGTTTTCGGGTAACATACTTAATCGAATAATTTTAATATTCGATTTTCGGGACTTATACACTAACGAGTAATATACTTATTCGAATGACGCACTGTTCGGGTACTATATTTATTTAGATACTCTCGGGTAACAAATAACCTTTTCGGGTGCTATACATTTTCGGATAGTCTTACTATATATATTTTTGGGTAACATGTTTATTCGAATAACTTTCGAATAATATGTTTATTCGACTAATCTTTAACTTTTCGGGTTATATCTATTCGTATAACTTTAGATTTTCGGATAACATATTAGGGTTTTTAAAACTTTTCTATATGATCGATAACAATTATTTCATCATCTAAACATCTTATATACATTCAAAATCATACTTTATCATGAATGAAAATACATATATTCCCATATTCGATTCCTATTTTATTAATCTAACCCTTTCCATTCGAAATCTCTACATATATAAATAAAGCATAATACAAATTTTATACACATGTATATACCTTACGTTTGCTGAATTTTCTCCTTTCACTTTGTATGTTTGATTTGATGATGATGCTTCGCAAATCCTTAGGTGTTGTTCACGTTGTTTCTCTTTGATGAAATGAACAATATTTTCTTGTTGTTAAGTATATAAGATGCTAAGTTTTGAATTGCTTAGTAAGCTGCTGATTAAAATATGAGGTGTCAACTTCTCTTACTTTGCTGTTACTTTAGGTTTTCTTTTTCTTTGATATAGGTTTTCGAATTATACTTATTATTTAATTTATTATGAACTTTCGGGTATAATGTTCTTTTCAACGTGTCTATTTTTCGGGTTTAGACATTTTTTTTTTGGAGTAAGTGTCGTGTATATATATATAAAAAATGAATGAATGTACAAATGAGTGAGAGAATTATCTCTCACAAGCAACCAGTAACAGGCTACACCCAAAAACGAAGCAAAGCCAACTCGAAGTACCACGCTACACGCCAAAGTCGCCTAATGGCCGCCCGCTGCAGATCAAACTTAGCAGAAGTACCACTTAGGCGCATGCAAACCATGTCGAGCACACAAGCCACAAGCCTATCAGTAGTCGTGATGGTTCCTTCCTTCCAACGCTTGTTACGTGCCTGCCAAATATGATAAACAAGTGAGGCCAAAACGTGACGAAGCGCAGCCTGTAGGAGATGTTGACGTCGCCATCTCGCCGCCGCCCACAAGATACCCTCCCTCCAGTCCCGATAAGGCCACGCCCAACGTATCCTTTGCCGTAGTACTCTAAGGCATTGGCGTGAGAACCCACAATCAAAGAACAGGTGCTGAACAGTCTCATAGTGCAACGCGTCGCAGAGAGCACAAGCAGATGTCCCTGCTCTCTGGGCCACCCAATGCTTATCCCTAGTCGACAAGCGATCACGAATGCCCAGCCAAAGTATAAACTCGTGCCTGGGAACCTTTAGAGGTCCCACAAAAAGATTCGCCCATGTCACAGGCTGGCGACGAATACGAAGTGCCTCTCTAATCAAGCGAGCCGAGGCGCGACCATCCATCGACCCATTCCAGCAGATAGTGTCACGTCTACTCGGATCAACCAGGGGAAGATGACGACTGAAGTCAATGTACTCAGCCGCCGATCTTCCTGGCCAATTCCAACCGTTTACGTCAATGACAGTGCTCAAACGGGTCCCCGCGGGAAGCCCCATCGCTAGCGGGCCTCTAGGGTAGCGCTCCAGTAGTGACGTCGCCAGGAGCCAAGGATCCTCCCACAACCATAGTGACGCTCCGTCCCCAATCCTAAAAGAGATAAGTGGGCGGATCACCTGCCTCAGCTGCATCAGGTTCCGCCAGCTCCATGATGTACTAGCCGAGATGGTGATGGCCCAAAACGAACGCGAGTGTAGCCGTGTACTGTACAGCCATTCCACCCAGATAGAGTCCGGTGACCGGGTAAGAACCCTCCACAGTAGCTGGAGCAGGAGTGACCTGTTATCAGTAGCAATCGAACGAAGGCCCAGGCCCCCTTCAGAAACGGGTAGACAGACATCCTCCCATGCAACCTTAGAAGATGGTCCTCCCCACAAGAACTGGCGAAACCTCGACTCAAAAGCACGAACCACACCCTTTGGCAGCAAGAAAACCCCCGACCAATAGACATGCAATGCCTGAAGGACCGACTTACTCAGTTGTCCCTTCCCGCATACGATAAGGACTGATTCAGCCAGGACCCCAATCACTTATCTACTTTCTGCAGTAGAGGAGCACAATCACCAATCGTCAGTCGCGAAGAGATCAGCGGCACCCCCAGATAGCGAACTGGTAAGCGACCCACCCGAAATCCCATAATAGGCTGTATTAGCTATCTCGGGTTTAGACATTTTTGGTTATAAACTTTCGGCAGTCTTATATTTTCGGGCTTTAGATGCTTGGTATAACTTTCGCCGTGTTATATTTCGGGCCTAAAATTTTTCGGACTCCAATCTTTTTGGTATCTTTATATTAAAAATTTTCGGTACCTAAAGTTTTCGGTACCTTAATATTTTTCGGGCCATAACATTTTTCGGGTCCTTACATTTTCGGTGTTCATTTATATTTCGGTCTCCAATCTTTTCAGTATCTTATATTGATAGTTTTCGGTACCTAAGTTTTCGGTACCTTATATAATTTCCAGTATCATATATATTTTCCGGTTCAATACTTAGTCTTTGGTACAAAATAATCTATCACCTTAACCAACCCTTATACTAAATATGCATATCACATACAATTATATAAATGCACGAACTTATGAAATAGGGTTTTGGTTTCGGTTCCTGACAATTCTCCCCCCCTTTTAAGAATTTTGGCCTCGAAATTCCGTAACTTTATCTGCTAATAACCATGGGTATTGCGTCTTCATATTTTTCTTTGTTTCCCATGTAGCTTCACGGATCGAATGATTCTTCCATTCGCACCTTTACCATCGGGATTGTTTTATTTCGTAACTGTTTGTCGGCATAGTCGAGAATTTCCACTGGTTCTTCTACGTAACTGAGATTCTCGGAAATCTGAACCGGTTCGTCGCGTAGAACATGAGAAGGATCCGATCTATATCGCCGTAACATACTGACGTGAAAAACATTATGTATCTGTGATAACTCTGGTGGTAATACCAATCGATACGCCAATGGTCCAATCCTTTCAAGTATTTCATATGGTCCGATATAACGCGGACTTAACTTTCCTTTTCTTCCAAATCGTAATACGCCTTTCCATGGAGATACACGAAGAAATACTTTCTCTCCAATTGCGTATTCCATCTCTCGTCGATGTCGATCAATATAACTCTTTTGTCGATCTCGGGCTGCTGTAAGTCGACTCTTAACTATTTTTATCTTTTCCATTGTGTCCTGAATCAAGTCTGACCCTTCTAATACCTGTTCACCTTCCACATCCCAACAGATCGGGTTTCGACATTTTCGACCGTATAAAGCTTCGTACGGTGTCATCCCAATACTAGAATGGTATTGGTTATTATAGGCAAATTCCATTAACGCAATATAATCATCCCATGATCCCTTGAATTCGATTACGCATGCTCGAAGCATATCTTCCAAGGTCTGTATATCATCCTTTCTGATTGTCCATCAGTTTGCGGATGAAACGCCGTACTAAAATGCAATTTAGTCTCGAGCGCTTCCTGTAAGCTTCCCCAAAATCTTGAAGTAAACCGGGGATCACGGTCCGATACAATAGATTCAGGTACTCCATGCAATCGAACAATTTCGTTGACATATCTTCTCGCCAGGTATTCTAAGGTAGAACCCCATCGAAATGGCAAGAAATGAGCAGATTTAGTAAGTCTGTCGACGATTACCCAAACATCGTCATTTTTCTTTGCCGTCATAGGCAGACCATATAGAAAATCCATCGTAATACGCTCCCATTTCCAGACTGGTATGGGTAAGGGATGTAATTTACCCACGGGCGCTTGATGTTCAGCTTTAATCTGTTGACATGTTAAACATTTCAATACATATTCTGCCACGTCTTTCTTCATTCTCGGCCACCAATAATGTACTCTAAGGGTCTGATACATTTTGGTACTGCCCGGATGCATAGCATAAGGGGCTGTATGCGCTTCTTCCATTATTTCCTTTCGCAGATTGTCAACATTCGGAACACATAATCTGTTATTAAGCATCAGGCAACCTTCGTTGTTAATGTAGAAAGATGTTGTTTTTCCCTGTTTCACCTTTTCAGCGATAGAGTTCAACTTTTCATCCAACTCTTGAGCCTGTTTAATTTTATCAATCAATGTCGGATGAATCGTTAATGACGCATATAAAACGCCAATCTCATCAACCTCCATTTCGATATCCATTTTTCTTAGTTCGATCAGATCTGAAAACGAACATGGCGATAGGTAAGAAAGAGTACCATAAGACTTTCGACTCAATGCATCGGCAACCACATTTGCTTTTCCTGGATGGTACTCAATGGTGCAATCATAATCCTTTAATAACTCTATCCATCGCCGTTGCCTCATGTTTAACTCCTTTTGACTCAACAAATATTTCAAACTCTTGTGATCCGTAAATATTTGGAATGTTGCGCCATACAAGTAGTGTCGCCATATTTTCAAAGCAAACACTACTGTAGCCAATTCCAAATCGTGCGTAGGATATGAAGTCTCGTATGGCTTTAACTGTCGAGACGCATACGCAACCACTTTTTCGTGCTGCATTAAAACACATCACAATCCTTGATATGATGCGTCACTGTAGATAACAAAACCTCCAGTACCTGATGGAATAGTCAATACTGGAGCCGTAGTTAATCGTTTCTTTAGTTCTTCAAAACTTCTTTGACAATCTTCTGTCCATTTATATGCAGCACCTTTCCGTAGCAGTTTCGTCATCGGTGTTGCTATAAGGGAAAAATTCTCGACAAATCGCCTATAATATCCGGCTAGGCCGAGAAATCTTCGTACTTCTGTAATATTTTTGGGAATTTTCTATTTGATCACCGCTTCAATCTTTTGAGGATCAACTTGTATTCCTTCGCCAGATACTACATATCCCAAAAATATTACCCGATCCAACCAGAATTCACATTTCGAAAACTTCGCATATAGCTTCTTTTCTCGTAGAGTCTGAAGCACGATTTTTAAATGTTGTTCGTGATCTTCCATTGATTTCGAATACACCAAGATATCATCGATGAAAACTATAACAAACTGATCCAGGTAGGGTGCCATGAAGACTGCTGGGGCATTCGTCAGTCCAAAAGGCATGACCAGAAATTCATAATGACCATATCTAGTTCGGAAAGCTGTCTTTGGGATATCCCCATCTGCAATTTTCAGCTGATGATATCCCGACCTTAAATCAATCTTTGAAAAGACCTTTGACCCTTGCAATTGATCGAACAAATCGTCGATTCGAGGTAACAGATATTTATTTTTCACCGTTACCTTGTTCAATTGCCTGTAGTCAATACATAATCTAAACGTACCATATTTCTTTTTGACGAAGAGCACAGGCGCTCCCCAAGGCGATACGCTTGGTCTTATATAACCTTTGTCTAATAGTTCCTTCAACTGTACTTTTAATTCAGTTAACTCGATTGGTGCCATCCGATACGGTGGAATAGAAATCGGTGTCGTACCCGGTTGAAGTTCAAGAGTGAATTCTGTATCTTGGTCTGGAGGCAGTCCAGGTAATTCATCGGGAAAAACATCCGGATATTCACTAACCACATGAATGTCTCCCACCGTCAGTTCGCATAGTCGGGTATCTATAAAATAAGTCAAATAACCTTCACATCCTTTATTTATCATTTTGGATGCTGTCCAATTCGATATTTGACATGCCGCCCGTACACTCTTTTCCCCTTTAAATACTATACGTGATTGATCTGAAGGAGAAAATTCAATTTTCTTTTCAAAACAATCGAGCTTCGCTCGATATCTTGACAGCCAATCCATACCCAGTATTACGTCGAAATCCATTAGAGAAATGATTAATAGGGTCGCCCGCATCTCTACTCCTTCAATGATGACTTTATATTCCCGGTATACCGTGTTTACTATAACTACTTCCCCCGTCGGAAGTCTAACATATAAGTCATACCCAAGAGGTTCGGGTCTATCAGGTAATAATGATGCAAATGTTCGTGAAATGAATGAATGTGTTGCACATGGATCGAACAAAACATATGCATCAATATCACAGATAGATAATTTACCCGTGATAATTTGTGGCTCCTAATGCGATATGTTATTTTCTCTCTCTAGCGTTTTCTCTCTACCATCCAAACCCTAAAACCCTTTCATCTTCTTCCTTCCTTCTCGCGGCCAAGCTCGATTCCCCATCCAAACGACGTACCTTACTTCATCCGTGTTGACGCCGGCGACGTCCCCGTCGGCCTCCATCGCCGGGATCAGACGGCGTTTGGAAGGCAACCTCTTGGCCTTCTCTAGGGTTTTCTCCACGTGAAAGCTTGCGGAAGTGGCCAGAGCTGGTTCGGTGGATTTGCGCGAAGGTTGTTCGGTGTACTAGGGCGGCGCTGGTGGTGGTGGGGCCTGCTCCGGTGGGTTGGAACGTTGGGTCTTCGCGGTTTCGTTCAAAAACCCTAAAAGACCTTTTATATTCCTCCTTCTTTCTCGGCGGCGTTTCTTCTTCTTCTTTGATCTTGCGGTTGTTTTTGGGGCTTTGGGGCTGAGCTGGGACGGCGGAGAAGGTCAAGGCTGGGTGGCGTGAGGTTTGTGACCGGGGTGCTAGGGTTTAGGTCTCCTTACCTTCATGGCTTCGAGTTCTTCTTCATGTGGGTCGGTGGCTTCTTCATCGACGTTGGGGGCTGACTTCTTGGGCCATTCACCGGATTTTGGGACGATGGGACGTAACATTCCGGACTTCAACCGGTTGTTTGACGTGGCTGCCTTTGAAGCCCTTCTCAAGAGGGTTCATGGGGCGGATGGCTGTTCGGTTAGGCAAAATATGGCTGGTTTGGACTGCTCCGCGGTTTCTACGGCGGCTGGAGTTGTTGCTTCAGGTGGGAATAGACCGCGGGTGGGGGCGGAAGGATCCACGGCTGGTCCTCTTGATGTTGTTTTGGATTTCCCCGGGACTAACCTTTTGGGTGAAAATTCTTCATCGGCCTTGGTGGCTTTCAACCCTATGGTGGGAAGAGAGGTGGCTGACCCTATGGTGGGTAGGGAGGTGGCAGCTAAGATACCTCAAGAGGGTATGGAGTGTGCAGTTATGGAATACGCTGCGGGCCCCGTAGCCGAGACGCGGGTAGCTACTAAGGCTGCGGAGAAAGTGGCTAAGGCGGGTGTTGGGGCTGAGGTGCCTAAGGAGAGAGCTGTGGTTAATGCTGCGATGAAACGTCGGCCATCGTCGAGATGGAGTGTGACCCAGCCATTACGGGACCCGACTATTGACTCGAACAGGTGTGCGTTGGTTCGCCCATGCACGCCTATTCATCCACGCCCTACTTTGGTTTCGAACGCTGAGGTGGATCGGGGTGTGGAGAGCATGATTGAGCAGTTGGAGAAGGTTCACGAGCCTCTTTTGAGCGATGCTCATGGGGCGAGACTGGTTGATTTGGGAATGAACTCGCGTGATGTGGTGGTGCATGGGACGGCTCCGGGGCTTAAGGAGATGACGGGCCAGGGTCGGTTGGCGAATCAGCAGCCTACTCGATCATTTCGGGATGCGGCCATTGAGGGCCCTAGGCCCGAGAGTAGGCCTATTAATGCGGGACAACGGATTCCGTTGGCTTATACTCCCCCTTTGATGATCGATGGGGTTGTTGAGGTTTGCCCTTCATGGGAGGTTGCTGAAAAGGGATTGGCTAGGTGGGAAAACACCTTGGTGGGCTACTTCCTTGGACGACGACCTTACTTCCCATTCGTTGATAAGTTTGCTCGTATGTCTTGGGCGCATGTGGTGGAGGTTCGGGCAACGAGCAACGGGTTCTTCCGGTTTCGGTTCTCATCAGCTGCTGCTATGAATGTGGTGCTCGAAGGGGGCCCTTGGCTGCTCCAGGGGCAGCCCTTATTTCTTGAGGCGTGGCGACCTGGCATGTCCTTCGATAAGAAGGAACCTGAGGAGATACCTGTCTGGATTAAGCTATGGAACGTGCCGAGTGAGTTTTGGACGCAGGAGGGCCTTGGCATTGTTGCTAGTGCGGTGGGGAGGCCGCTTTTCACAGATTCGATCACGACGTCCATGACACGTATCGACTTTGCACGAGTCTGTGTGATGAAGAAGGTGGCTGAACCCTATTTTGAGCATTTCAACATTAGGGTTCCTTCTCGGTCTGGAGGGTTTGAGGGGCATGTTAGGGTTTCGGTGGAGTACGAGTGGCGGCCGCCGAAATGCTCGGGATGCCAGGCTACTGGTCATTCTGTAGAGGCTTGTCCTAGGGCTACCAGTCATCCTAGACACGTAGGATCGAGGGTTCAGCCCATGCCCAAGGGACGTAGGGTGGAGGATAAGTCACGGCGGACAGCGGCTAGTATGGTTGGAAAGGACAAGGGTGCGAGGGAGAAGGTGCAGATGAAAGGAAGGGATAAAGGGAAAAAGGTGCTGGAGGACAAGAGGGAGGTAATTGCAGGTGATTTGACTTGTAGTGCCCCGAGCTCATCATTCACGAAGCTGTCTCCGGATGGGGTGAAGAGTAGTGAGAGGGGGGAGGCGGGGCAACTGAATTCATTTGCCATTCTTCAGACTGTGGGTGAGGATGATGTGCTTACTTTACCGGGCCCTGATTGCATTGCAGCCCTCCCCGGGGTTGTTCCATGATCCCAGTCGGAGTCTGGAATGTGCACGGACTAAATAAATGGGAGCACGGCCGGGCAGTCCGCGAGTTTATTTCCCGGCATAATCTTTGCTTGGTGGGTTTGGTGGAGACGAGGGTGGCCATCCACAATGCTGCCCTTACTTCGTCTTTGGTTCGGGATACATGGCAGTGGTTCTTTGACTATGA
Organism: Lindernia subracemosa; assembly: GCA_028392965.1. NCBI lineage: Eukaryota > Viridiplantae > Streptophyta > Magnoliopsida > Lamiales > Linderniaceae > Vandellia > Vandellia subracemosa. The sequence continues at coordinate 114,069 of JAQPCC010000173.1, read as the reverse complement.
TGTTGGGCCTGGCAATCGTATTTGGGTTGGCTGGGATCCTTCCTTTCTTCGGGTTTCTGTGGAAAGGTGCTCGACGCAAGCAATTCACTGCAAGGTGCATTCGCTTGCTGACCTCTCTACCTTTTTTGTCACATTCGTCTATGGCAAGAACACGAGGGAGGAGCGCTCTGTCCTGTGGGGTGATTTGATTGCCATGGCTGAATTCCGCTCGGAGGACCCGTGGATCGTTATGGGGGACTTCAATGCGGTGATTGAGGCCAGTGAGGCTAGAGGAGGGTCTTCAGCTCTGCTGAGTGTTTGGAGTTCAGGTCTTGCCTTACTTCTGCCGACCTTACTACCCTTCCTATGATTGGCCAATTCTTCACTTGGTACAATCAGCAGAGGGCGGGGAGGGGTATTTGGAGGCGGTTGGATCGTATTGTGGGGAACCCTTCTTGGTTTTCTAGGTTTCCTCTTGTTCGGTATCGTAGTTGTCTTCCTGCGACTTCTGATCATTCGCCTCTTGTCTTGGAAGGGGAGGGAGGGTCTGCCAGGAAGGCTTGCTTCAGGTTTGATAATTTTCTCACTAAGGATCCCCTCTTTTTGGAGCTGGTCGATCGTGGCTGGAGGACCAGAGTGAGGGGTACCCTTTTGTATTCGGTTTCCCAGAAGCTTAGGGGCCTGAAGCAGCCCCTGAGGGAGCTGCGCCGTAGGAAGGGCAATCTTGCCAGGAATGTCGAGGAGGCGCGTCTGTTCTTGGAGGTTGCCCAGACTCTCTCTTCTCGGTTTCCTGAGGAGGATCTTCTTGTTGATCTTGTGCGTTTTTGTCGGGCTCTCTTTGCGCGTGCTGTGGAGATGGAACACTCTGCACTCTCTCAGCGGGCTAAGCTGGCTTGGCTCAAGGATGGTGACCAATCCTCTGCCTTTTTCTTCAAGAAGGTTCAGATGCGTAGGGCAACCAATCGCATCTTCTCTCTTGAAGATGATGAGGGATCAGTGGTGGAAGGGGAGGATCAGGTCCGTGATGCGCTCATTTGCTATTACCAGCAGATCTTGGGTCAATCTGCTCGAGCTCTTCCTGTGGTGGGTGAGGAGGTTCGTCAGTACATTACGAGCTTTATTTCGCATGAGGATGCTGCCATTCTCGTTAGGCGAGTGGAGGATAAGGAGATTAGGGATGTGGTGTTTCTTCTGGCGGATGATAAGGCACCTGGTCCTGACGGGTACACTGCTGCCTTCTTTAAGGCAGCCTGGACGATTATTGGGGTGGATGTTATGGAGGCGGTTCGTGAGTTCTTTTCTAGTGGACACCTTCTCAAGGGCGTGAACAGTACTCTTATCACTCTCATTCCTAAGAGGACTTCGCCTAGGCATGTGGGTGACTTCAGCCTATTTCTTGTTGCAATGTCTTATATAAGATCATTGCTAAGATCATTGCTAATAGGGTTCGGCCTCTGATGGCCAAGTTGGTCCACCACTCGCAGACGGCTTTTATCCCTGGCAGACGTATTGGGGATAACATCCTTCTTGCTCAGGAGATCTGTTATGGCTACTTGAGTCGCGATAAGCCCCCTCGTGTTGCGCTCAAAGTGGACCTGGCTAAGGCATATGATAAGGTTGAGTGGAGTTTTCTTTTGGCTATTCTTGAGGCTATGGGATTTCCGTCTGAATTTATCAGATGGATTCGGAGCTGTGTGACTACTACATGTTTTTCGATAAACATCAATGGTAGTCCGGAGGGTTTCTTTCCTGGTAAGCGGGGTCTGCGGCAGGGAGATCCGCTTTCGCCGTATCTGTTTACGCTTGTTATGGAGGTGTTGCGTGGCATTGTGACCCACTTTGTTAGGACTGACCCACGATTTCGCTATCATTGGCGGTGCGAGAAGTCGGCCTTGACCATGCTGACCTTTGCTGATGATCTGCTGCTCTTCTGTCATGCTGATTTGCATTCTGTGGGGGTTCTTCATGCAGCACTGACTTGCTTTATACATCACTCTCGGGGCTTGCGGCGAATCCTTGTAAGAGTGAAGTCTTTGTCTCGCGTCGTGCGGAGCATCTGACTCCTGCTTTACTGGATTTGTTGGGTTTTTCTTTGGGTTCTCTGCCTGTGAGATATCTTAGAGTCCCGTTGATCACTACTAGACTCACTCAGGCGGACTGTGCCCCTTTGCTTGAGAAGGTGGATCAGCGGATTGGTTCTTGGCTGAATAAGTCCCTCTCCTATGCGGGGCGAGTTCAGCTTATTCGTTCGGTGCTGGGAGCGCTTTATCTCTATTGGACCGGGGTGTTCTTGTTGCCCAAGGGTGTCATCAGGGCTATTGAGCAGAAGTTTCGTTCATTCTTATGGGCGGGCTCAGCTGCTAAGGTGGCGTGGGAGGAGGTTTGCTTGCCTGTCGTGGAAGGGGGACTTGGCATTCGCTCTATTGAGGTGGACAATAAGGCTTTGATGATGAAGAACATTTGGAGTATCATCACGCGCGACGAGGAGTCTATTTGGGTGACCTGGCTTTATCATGAGAGACTTCACCGCAGGTCATTTTGGCATTGCACGTCGTCGAGTAACACCTCTTGGAGTTGGAGGAAGCTTCTCAAGCTGCGTAGTGAGATGCGTCCGCTGATTCAGTTTCGGGTTGGAAACGGTAGAGATATTTGGGTTTGGAAGGACCCCTGGTTGTACATTGACCCCTTAGTGAGCAGATTCCCTCGGGGGCCGTTGGTTATGGGTATTCCCATTGATGCACGCCTGAGTTCTGTTATTTCCTCTTCGGGGTGGCACTGGCCGGCGCAGACCTCGACGGAATATTTAGAGTTTCATCCTCATCTGCCCCACTGTTCCCCCACTGATGCTGACTCCTACCGATGGTTGGGCACTTCGGATGGTAAGTTCTCTACTGCCTCGGTTCGCGAGTCGATTCGGAGTAGACGTATTCGGGTTCAGTGGGCTGCCCTCTTTGGAGGACCGCTGAAGGTCCCTCGGTTTGAGTTTATCCTTTGGTTAGCGATTCGGGATCGGCTTGCTACTAGGGATAAACCTTGGGTTGCGGCTGTTGCCCAGACGATGCATTGCTGTTTGTGTGACTCGTTGGAGGTGGAGACGACCTCACATTTATTCTTTGAGTGCCAGTTCTCGAGGCGTTGTGTGCAGGTGCTGAGGTACAAGACCCGTTGGGGATGGCCGTACCAGAACTGGAGCTTGGGTATTGCTTGGGCTTCGAGGCGCTGGAGGGGGCGTCATCTCTGTCACCTCACCTTTCGCCATCTGCTTGCCTCTCTTGTTTATCATATTTGGCAGGAACGCAACAAGAGATGCTGGGAGGGGATCACTGGGACGCCGGAGCAGCTTGCCCAGGCGGTGGTTCACACTGCTGTGCTGAGACTCTCCACGCTTCATTCGAAGTGGGAGTTGCAGACCTGTGCTGTTCGGCGACTTTGGCGTGTTGCTTGGTAGTTTGGTTGTTTTCTTGTTTTGTGCTTTTCGAGGCTTGATTGGTTGTTGTTGTTTCTGTTTCGCTTTGCTGGCCTTGTTGGTGCTCCTTGTTTGATTGCTCAGCAGGGTGCTTGTTCTGGCAGTTTGCTGCCTGTGGCTTTCTCGAGGCATGTCTCGTGATTGCTGCTTTGTACATTCGTTTTTTCTCTTCTGTTATGATATGACCGTTTCCCCAAAAAAAAAAAAAATTTGTGGCTCCTCTCTAGCTTCTTCACGAGTCATCGTAAAGATTCGAGCCTGTGTTGGCGGTCTATAGGCTTGGCCTTCTGTTCCTCTTCCTGTGCGCATGCCATATTGTCCTCGTCCCCTTCCTCTTCCACGATTTGTGGAAGTCCCACTAACTCTGGATTGATCGACAGTGGACTCCTCTCGCATCGCTTGGCAATTTCTAGCCAAATGTCCCGGTTGTCCACATCTAAAACATTTTCCGTGGAATAATCTGGAAAGAAAATCCTAGAGAGAAAATCCTAGAGAGAATCGGTGAGAACCCCTCATCTCGGCCTTCAACCTTGCGATCTCCGGTCATAATCGGCGGCCACCGGATACGGTACATCGCCGGACGGTGTCATACGGTGCTTGGCCTCCTTCGCCGGCTTCTTTTTTTTTTTTTTTTTTTTTTTTGGAGTAAGTCCCGTGTATATATATATATATAAAATGAATGAATGTACAAATGAGTGAGAGAATTATCTCTCACAAGCAACCAGTAACAGGCTACTAGTATCAACCCAAAAACGAAGCAAAAATGAAGGCTTCTTTCTCGCCGGCTTCTTTCTCGGTGTGAGGAGGGAGATCCTCTTGAATTTTGTTGCTATGGCATCGTCATCCTCTATGTGTTGCTCGACGTCTTCGTCGTCTCAATCGATGGAAAAAGAATTCAAGTATCACCCGCCGGATCTTGATAATCTGCGACAACTCTATCCCGAGTTTTGTGCGACGTCTGATGTATCCCGATTTGGGGAATTGATGGATCGTGTACATGGCCAATCTGATCGGGTTCACGGATCTATCCCTAACAGGTCTTGCGAGCAAGCTGGCGTCCCGATTTTTCAACCCCTCAGGGATCCAGTCTTGGGTATGGGGGGGCATTTCCGGCAATGCCCAGGGACACCGCCGCCATTCAAGGCCCGCTGCCAAGAGGAAGGGCCGGAAAACCCTAGTTCGTGCATGGATACTTTGACGGCTAGGGTTTCTGTGTTATCGGGCCTGGAAGAGACTTCGAGCCTGCCACAGGCATCAGGTATTACGACGGCGTCTGAATCAGATGGAACGACGGCAGCGGCGCTACCTGTGGCCACGGTTACCCCGGGAACGCCGGTGAGTGTGGGGCTGGGGGCCTTCGGTCCGAAATCTGTGGCGGCGGCGGATGGGGATCGCATCTGCGATCGTGCGACGGATGAGGGCAATTGAAATTCAGATGTGGTGATTACGCAACGTCCGGCCATACCTGATCTGGCCTCGTTGTGTGTTGCTTATCCAGAATTCGACGCGTGTTTTGACGTGGATCGTTTTCACGACCTGATTAATCGGGTTCATGGCCCTGATGCGGCGGGGCGTGGTGATGTGGGCCGGAACGAGGAGGCGGTGATTGCGGCCACGAGTGCGATCGGATCTGTCATGGGTGGGGACCGAGCTGTACCTAGGGTTCCCAGTGATTCACCTTTTCGGCGTGGTAGAGGGGCTGTGCCGGTTACAGGAATTCTTCGGCTTAACCCGCGCCCATTCCGCCGAACAACGTGTGTTGACATGGGAACAGCTGAGGACGACGAACATGTGGACGAGGAAATAATTATTGACAATCGTCGAGTGGTGGAGTCGGCTGATAACGAAGCAACGGTGTCTAGGGTTTCCACTCCGCCCACGCTGATCTCTGGCCATTCGCGGCAGCCCGTGCCTAATGAGCTCGCGACAATTATGGGGCAGACGCCGGCTATTGCAACGCTGGTGGCCGCTCCAACACCTACGACGTCGACGGTGGGGCTGGTGAGGTCGTCGCTGGGGCTGATGGGCCCTGATGGACTGGCAGTGGTCGGGGCGGGGCAGCTTAGGGTTTCTCACGAGGCTGGGCAGATTGTTGACGGGGTGGGCCGTGATGGGCCCATAAATGGACAAGGCCAACGTGGACTGGTTTTCTCACGCCTTGGGCCGATGCAAACGACGACGAAGGTTGCTGCCAGCGCGATGTCTTATTCCGCGGCTGTTACGGGGTCGGATCCGGTGCCCCAACGGGTCGCGACTCAAACTCGGGGCATGAAGTTGGGATACACACCGCCTTCTATCGTCGAAGGGGTGGGGGAGGCACGGCCGTCACGAGAGGTGGCGCTACGTGGGGTCGATCGATGGCAGCATACGCTGGTGGGTTATTTCTTGGGTAAGAAGCCGTATTTTCCCTTCGTGGAGCGCTGTCTCCGTTCAATATGGCGGGGCTTGGTAGAAGTTCGCTCCACCATATAAATGGATTCTTTATGTTCCGTTTTGAGTCTGAGGTGGCCATGGTAGAGGTCTTGGAAGGGGGGCCTTGGCTGATGCAAGGTCAGCCCTTATTCTTTTTTTTGGTAGCAAGTCCCATTTTATATATAATAAATAAGGAGTACAACAAATGAGTGAAAGCAATGCTTCGCACAGACTACCAGTAACAGGCTACTGGAAAACAGTAAGCTTAAAGCAAACCAACATAAAAGACTACCAAGCAACCCGCCATAAACGACGAATTGCAGCATCAGCCCTTATTCTTGGAGCCATGGAAACCTAGGATGTCCTTCGAAAGGAAGGAGGTTGTTGAGCTACCACTATGGGTGAAGCTATGGAATGTGCCATGCGAGCTTTGGACACAGGAAGGCCTTGGGGTAGTTGCGAGTATGGTTGGCCGTCCTTTGTATGCGGATGGAGTAACGACGAGAGGGGACAGGATTGATTATGCACGCATCTGTATTATGAAGACGCTGTCAGACCCATTTATCGAGGCGTTCAATGTTCGTCTGCCATCAGATGATGGTGGGGTTGACGAACTTATTCCCATTCGAGTAGAGTACGACTGGCGGCCTTCCCAATGTTCTACATGTGCGTCGTGGGCTCATGGGAAGGCGCAATGCCCGAAGCGATTGGGGAGGGAGGATGGACCTATTGCACCACAGAGCCAAGATCGACAGAGGGCGGTCGTGGAACATCAACCGGTGGAGGATCGATCTCGGCCGAATAGGCGGCGAACCCGACCGGCGTGGAGGGGTCATCAGCTTGTCACCAACCATGTCGACCGAAGGAATGGCACGTTGCATGGCCGCACGAATATGAGTGGGCGACCTCATGAGGAGTGGCGACAGGTGGGGGCGAAGGGGAAGGCCATCATGGTGACTGGGCCATCATGGGCAAGATATGGAGGAGTTTCATGTTTGCCTGGTGGGCGCGGATCTTACGACGCTACCTACGACGGATCAGATTTTCAAGTGGTACAACCAGCAACGGGATGCCGCGGGGGTTTGGCGGAGGCTCGATCGTATGTTGGGAAACCTCCAGTGGTTTGCTCGGTACCCTGACTCGTTCTGTCGATGTGCTCTACCTGCATCGTCAGATCACTCGCCCATTCTTTTGGGCGCTGTTACGCCGCGACATCGTAAGGTGACATTTCGTTTTGAAAATTTTTTGACGAAGGACGATGCATTTCTGGAGCAGGTTCAGCGCATATGGAGTATCCCTCTCCGTGGATTTCCTATGTTCGTTGTCATGCAGTGTTTGAAGCTGTTGAAACCGATATTTCAACAGCAGAGGAGGGCCAAAGGTAATTTAGCGGCGAACGTCTCTGAGGCGCGGCGGTTCCTTGACATCGCCCAGGAATTCTCTTCACGCTATCCACAGGAGGGCCTTTTTTATGATTTTGAGAGGCTGTGTCGTTCGCTATATGCTAAGGCGGTGGCGGTGGAGCATACGGCACTGCCGCAACGGGCCAAGCTGGCGTGGCTGAAGGATGGGGACCAGTGTTCATCCTATTTCTTTCGCAGGGTGGCCATGCGTCGGGCTACTAATCGCATTTTCTCTCTTGAAAATGTTGATGGTGACCTTTAAAAAGATACAGACTAGGTGGAGGGCGAGCTCATTGGATTTTATCAGGGTCTATTGGGTCAGTCAGCCCACTCGTCGCCGATCACAGCTGCTGATGTACAGAGGGCTATTACGCGCACGCTTTCCCCAGCGGATGCACTTTCTATGATCTGTCCAGTGGATGCTAAGGAGGTACATGAGGCGCTTTTCTCTATGGGGGATGAGAAAGCGCCTGGGCCTAATGGGTATACGGTCGCCTTCTTCAAGGCGGCGTGGGGGATTGTGGGAGCTGAGGTCGTTAGGGCCGTCCAGGACTTCTTTGTGACTGGCAAGTTACTGAAGGGACTCAACAGTACTAACATCACGTTGATTCCTAAGAGAGATTCCCCGCGGCGTGCGACGGATTTTCGGCCCATATCGTGCTGCAATGTGTTGTACAAGGTGATCTCTAAGATTTTGGCGAATCGGCTAAAGTCTTATCTTCCAGGCTTAGTGCATGGCACACAGACGGCGTTTATCCCTGGAAGGCATATCAGCGACAACGTCCTATTGGCGCAGGAGCTTTGTCTTGGATATAAGTCTAAGGGGAGGCCACCGCGGGCGATGTTTAAGGTGGACCTGGCCAAGGCTTACGACAAAGTGGAGTGGAGTTTCTTGCTTGCTGTCTTAGAGGCCATGGGTTTTCATCCCACTTATGTTGGATGGATTCGCTCGTGTTTGACGACGTCGGCCTTTTCGCTGAACCTGAACGGACAGGTGGTGGGGTTCTTTGCGGGGAGGAGGGGAATTCGACAGGGAGACCCCATTTCGCCGTATCTCTTTACGATGGTTATGGAGGTTCTTCATGGGCTGATTTCCTTATGCATATCTGAGGAGCCACGCTTTAGATATCACTGGAGGTGCGAGTCGATGGGATTGGCTTCGTTAGCATTCACTGATGATTTGCTGCTCTTCAGCCATGCTGATGTCGTGTCGATTGGGGTGCTGAAAGACGCTCTGGGGAGGTTTGCGACTTTGTCAGGGTTACACCCTAATCCTGACAAGAGTGAGATGTACCTGTCACGCCGTGCTGAAGGCTTGACGTCGCAGCTTCAGTCACTCATGGGCTATCGGGTGGGACACCTGCCCGTGCGCTACTTGGGAGTACCTCTTATCGCTTCTCGCCTATCGATTGGAGACTGTGATCCGTTATTGCAACGGGTGGACCAGCGCCTCGGGTCATGGCTTAACCGGTCGTTGTCATATGCAGGTCGGCTTCAGCTGGTTAAGTCGGTTCTTCAGGCCCTCCATGCATATTGGTCGGGGGTCTTTCTGCTTCCCAAGGGTTTTGTCAGGGCTTTGGAGACTCGCTTTCGAACATTCCTCTGGGGGGGTTCGTCTGCGAAGGTTTCATGGGATGTTCTGTGTTTGCCTGTGTCTGAAGGTGGAATGGGCCTCAGATCTATCGCGGCTGACAACAAGGCGCTCCTACTGAAGCAGTTATGGAGTGTGCTCCGTAAGGCGCCTGATTCGATTTGGGTGGCATGGCTATATGGGACGCGGCTCCACTCTCGTTCGATTTGGGACCTCCCAATTTCAGCGAACGACGCTTGGAGCTGGCGGAAGTTGCTGCAGTTGCGGCCATTGATCCGTTCCTTAATCACTTTTAGGGTTGGGGATGGGTCCACGCTATGGCTGTGGAAGGATCCTTGGCTTTTGACTATACCATTGCTGGAGAGATTTCCACGGGGCCCTGTTGCGATGGGGCTGCCTTCTGACTCGCGATTGAGTGTAGTTATTGATGCTCAAGGATGGAACTAGACAGGGCAAGGGTCGGTGGAGTACCTCGAGCTTAGTCGCCTCCTACCGCCGGTGGAATCGGGTGGCCGGGATGCTATTCTTTGGACCGGGGCGGTGGATGGGAACATGACGGCATATTTGGCTAGAGAGGCGATTCGATATAGACGTCCACCTGTGCATTGGGCTGTCCTTTTTGGCGGGCCTTTGAGGGTTCCACGGCATGAGTTTATACTCTGGCTTGGGGTGCAGGATCGATTGGCGACTAGGGACAAGCCGTGGGTGGCTCAGAGGGCGGGCACGCCGGCTTGTGTTCTCTGTGACGAGCTGCATTATGAGACGGCCCAGCATCTCTTTTTTGAATGTGCTTTCTCACGGCAGTGTCTTCGACTGCTGAGGAGGCATATACGATGGCCCTGGCCATTTCGGGAATGGCGCGCGGTATTAGGTGGGCGTCCGCTCGTTGGCGTGGGCAGCAACTTATTCACGCAGCCTCACGTCATGTGTTGGCCTCGCTTGTTTACCATATCTGGCAGGAACGGAACAGACGATGGAGGGAGGGGCTCATCACTCCTCCTGATAGACTTATTGGGTGCGTCCTTACGTTGGTGACTATGAGGATAAGTGGTACGTCCACTAAGTACGAGCTTCATCGTGCTGCTATTCGTAGATTGTGGCGTGTGGCATGGTAGTTTATATTGATGGTCGTTAGCTGACTTGTGCCCAGTAGTCTGTTACTGGTTGGTTGTGCGGAGTACATCTCCCACTTTTTGTACATTACCTTTCGTTATATATATAGACGGGACCTTACACCAAAAAAAAAAAAAAAAAAAAAATAAAAACATTCCCCCGTGAGCCATCTACATACACCCCTGTGATTCTTTCCACAGTGTGCACATGCCGGCACCGGTTGAGAAATTTCTGTACCTCGACCGATTGATCTTGTATCGCCTACATTACTTCTTGCGGGACCGCCTTGTACATTTGTCGGCTTAGGCGCAATATACGTTCTCTTCATTTTCCCACTAGATGATCCCTCGCCTTGCCTTCTTTTACTGCTTTGAAAATTGCGGGATTCCATCTCTAATCTTTCAGAACGTATAACTGCCGCTCTTAGTTTCCCATACGATTCCATATCCGATGGTGTGATACGATTTCGAATCGTATATCGAAGTCCTGCCTCAAATCTTCGACATTTGTTTCTTTCTGTGGCGACCATATGAGAGGCACAATGAGATAACTGGTTAAACAGCACTTCGTATTCAGCCACGGATTTGTTCCCTTGTTTAAGCTCAAGGAACTCCTTGTCCTTTTGGTCTTTATAGACTTCGGGCATGTAAGTATCATTAAACTCTCTTAAGAAGTCCTCCCAAGTCAATACTGGTGGTTGTATCATACTGTTCGGGACAGTCTCCCACCATTCGTAAGCATGCCCTTGTAAGAGTGAGACGACATAGTCAAATTTTTCCTCTGGCGTGCATCACATCATATTCAGCACCCTTTCTGTTCGCTTTAGCCATGTTTCCGCCTCAGCGGGATTAGTCGTACCCATAAAGTCCACGGCACCCATCTTTCTTAATTTATCATATCGTCGTTCACGGGGAATTGTCAGGGGGTTTTCATGCTCATATTGCATAAGCGTATGAGATGAATGTGATTCTGGTGCGGCCGATCCTCCTCCTCCCTCTATCGTAGGTTCATCGTGTTCTATATGCATGGGTTCTCGTTGCCCTTTGCCTAAATATGCAAAACGATTTTCAGGGCAACTGACAAAGTCACACATAACATGCAAGTATCTACAGAACCTAAAGCATAGGCTCTGATACTGTTAGGTCCGTTTTTAACATCCAACGAAGAATCAACACTCAATTATAATGAATTACCTTGAAGATTTGATCAATTAGGGTTGAAGGTAATTAACAAGTGAGAGAAGAGTGTTCTTCAAGCTAAGATTTTTTCATATCATATCAAGTGTGTACAAATCAGCTTGGAAATGTAAAATCTATGGACCTAAGCAAGCTACTCTAGCTATTTATACCATATTTATGGTATTTTTACAAGTAGGTCCCTATACTATATATTTACACACTTGGCCCAATACTAAAGATAGCTTACAAATAGAACACAACTAAAAATATCTTCTTCAATCTCCCCCTTTGTGTTCTTCATTGATGAGTATGGCTATCTTTGTCGGGCAAAGAAGGATTTTCTGAAATCCTTGTGTCGTTGATTATTTCAGCGACATTATCATCTTTGGTTTGTCCTTGTCTCTCGAATCTTCAGTCTTCATCATCAGTTGACAGAGAATAATTTCCAACAATGTCCCCCTTTGTGCTCAACTGTGGATTTGACACGATCTTCGTTGTTGTCTGAAGAAATAGCTGAGGGCTTTGGAGAATCTTCAGTCTCCCCCTATATACAGTCACCCTCTTTTTTCTTCTTGCAACTTGAATATCTATCACCTTCTTGTACGCATCGTGGTCGCTCGAATCTTCAGCATTGACTCGTCGTATTTGCTCAAATCATGGAGAGAGGTCTTGTTTGTTGTGGTTCAGCACATGCAATGTAAGCTTGGCTTCTTTAATGAGTTCACGTGCTTGGCCTTCCTTGATATACATCTCCCTCTCATGACATTATCATCTCCCCCTCATGGCGATTGGAGACATTCGAATCGGCATGCTATCTTCTCAAGGTGAAACAAAGTTGACGTGCGGAACGTGTTGTAGTTTGAAAGCATGATGAAGTACCTGAAATGGGACTGACGACCGATCATCGTGAGACATCCCTTGATGTCACTCTTGGTCGTTGATGCAAAGTCACACAGACTTGCATTTGAAGGGACTACGGGACCACATAGGCAACTCGTTGACATCTCTCTAGAGTCTTGCTCTTGAGGACTTCCTTCTGATCATAGAAGCACATTTTTAGAAATGTGTCTACAGAAGTTCTGGCTTGGTCACGTAGACCTGCGGTTAAAAAGAGTGTATGTGTCCTAGAAAATTATTAAAATTTTAGGCTGTGAGTTTTACAAGAGTGACATCAAGGGATGAAGCAACACTCCCTCAAGGTGTATGTGTCGTAGACTTGCTCTCCTTCATGTTATGCGCCTTTTGTGATTGAAGTAACACTCCCTCTTAAAATGTGAGCCTTTTAAATATGAGCCTTTGAGTTTTACAATAAGACTACGGTAATACACTCTTTTGAAGCTCTTGCGCCTTTTATATCGATCCACTCCCCCTTTCCTTTTTTTTTTGTGGCTTTTCCTTTTTTTTTTATGGCCTTTTTCCTTTTTTTTTTGTATGGCCTTTTTCCTCTTTTTTTCCTTTTCTCTTTTTTTTTATATTATGGCCTATATATATATATATTTTTATTATTATTATTATTATTATTATTATTATTATTATTATTATTATTATTATTATTATTATTATTATTATTATTATTATTATTATTATTATTATACGAACACAAATCAAGAACATTTCGGATACGTCTTGATTCGGTGTGGTTGCTCACGTTGCATACTGATCATGTGTGTGGAGCAGACCGTATACCACACATGTCAGGAATGTGTGTGGCTGCTCATTGTCGCATACCGACCATACATGTGGAGAATCGTCGTCAAGTTTCCATGTATGATTGGGATCCTGCAAAACAAATTATCGGGACTTTGGTACCCACTTTTGGACGGGTCCTCCCTGATTAGCAGATAAACATAGATGCACAAATGAGTCAAGTATGGAATTAGCATGTAAAGTAGTCTTAGACTTAGGTACCCACTGTTGTTTTTGACTACTTATTAACATTTGTAATTTTGGAGTCCATACTTGATTATCCCTATATGGTTGAGACAATGTAGATTCGGTGAATGTGTCTATTTGAGAATATTTTCTCTTGCGCCAATCTTAAAAGATGTTTTTCAGATTTGACTTTGACGGGGTACTTGAAGTAGGAATACGAGCTAATAGAGTTAATAGCTTTATTTATAACAGAATTGTATTTCCTACTCGGAAGATTCACGACATTCACAATAGAATGTGTATTAGATGAGCTACCTTTGTTCTTCAGACAATAGTTATTTTTAGACATTTCAGCTTGATTAGAGAATGTATAACAATTGTTTTTAGAAACATTTGTTGGTTCTTTTTCCAATTTTGGAATTTTAGGAATGACTCTAGTAACTTTTTGTGTAGGAATAGAGGTAGAAACATTTTTGCTTGTTTTAATAAAGAATGATTTTTCTTCCTCTATTCTTTCCTGTTTGAGAGAATTTTCGTTTAAAGTTCTAGGTAATTCAAGATAAGATGTTGAAGTTACGCCTTTTGGGGGATTTGATTTGAGATCATTTATCTCTTTTTGAAATTTTTCTTTTTCTGCTGCAAATATTTTCTATTCAGCTTGTAAACTTTGACGTTCAGATTCCAGAGATGAATGTAGATCTGCAATTTTGCGAACTATCGCTGGAACATATGGCTTAAAATGATTATTTTGAGCAGAATCCGAATCATTATCCCTAACAGGCGTATTCTCATTTATTTCCAATTTTTGTTTAGGACAAACTATTTCATAGTGACTCGACAAAGGAAGCTTCCTTGTCGAATAACTATCATTTAAGTTCTTATAGCCATAAGGTATTTCAGCCAAAGTTTTACTTTTACGTTTTTCTTCCTCTATGTCATTTATTTCAGTTTCACCTGTAAAGCGCATTAGCTGGGCTAATCCTAAACCTATGTATCTAATATAATAGAATTGAATCGAAGTGACGTTCTTCAGATTACATGGATTTTGGTATCCCAAGCCTTCTAGAGGATTATAGAATGTTAACTCCTGTGGCTGATTTAGAGTTATAGAATGTTCAGGTTTTGGCACACACTCATTTGTTTGAGTTGATTTATTTAGCAATATACTTTCTTTTATTTTGCGTTGCTCAGTTTGTCCTCGTTTAGCTAGAACATCTTCTAATTCTTTAATTTTTGAATATAATTGATTTCTTTGTTCAATGAGACTTTTGTTTTGAGTTGCACTATTTATTTTTTCGTCTCTATATGTGCCAAAGCCAGAACTTCTGTAGACACATTTCTTCTATTTGTAAGCTATCTTTAGTATTGGGCCATATGGTATAAATAGCTAGAGTAGCTTGTTTAGGTCCATACAATTCACATTTCCAAGCTGATTTGTACACACTTTTTTTTTTTTTTGGAATTTTCCATATATTACGTAATAAAAGATACAAAAGGAAGCAAAACGGTAACAGGCTACCGTGAACAAGCAAATCACCAAGCTACACGCCAAACTCTACGTAGGGCAATAAGTTGTAAACAAAAACGAGCATGAAGAGTAGAAAGACGTAGGCAAGCTAAACGCACAACCTCCTCTATCACCCGTTCCGGCCTGCTGATCCTGCCCTCGCTCCAGCGACGATTCCGTTCCATCCAAATATGGTAAACAATAGACGCAAGCAGGTGTCGAAATGCCATGTTAGCCAAATGGTCACTACGCCACCGCAAGGATGCCCAAGAGATGCCACGCTTCCAGTCGGAAAAGGGCCAGCTAAAGCGAGTCTTCCTACGTAGGAGAGTGATGCACCTTCTTGAGAAGGGGCAATCAAAGAAAAGGTGATTCACCGTCTCAATCGCCTGGGAATCACAGAGGATGCACATAGATGAGCCTCCAAGTTGCGTCACCCATGCCTTATCCTTAGTGGACAGGCGATCACGAATGCCAAGCCAAAGAATAAACTCGTGTCGGGGGATGTGAAGAGCACCCCCAAATAGGTACGCCCACATGACGCGCTCTCGTCGCGGATGTAGCGCAGCCCTGGCAGAGGCCGTAGAGAACCGTCCATCTCCGGTGCTGGACCAAAGAATCACATCTCGCGAGTGGGGATCAATCGTCGGAAGTGATGGAGCAATCTCTAAGTACTCCGTGGTCGTTTGCGCAGGCCAGTTCCATCCTTCTGGGGAGATCACAGCACTAAGCATCGTATCCGAAGGCATCCCCATGGCGAGTGGTGCCCGCGGAAACCGCTCAAGAAGGGGGTCTCTGAGAGCCAGGGATCCAGCCATAGCCATATCGAAGATCCATCACCCACCTTGAAGCGAATGAGAGGCCGAAGTATAGAACGTAGCTTCAGGATTTTCCGCCAACTCCACGAGGTAGAGGTCGAAACGCGGACAGTCCATATGGATTTCTCCCGTAGCCTGGTATCATAGAGCCACATGGTCCAGATGGATGATGGGTCGCGCCGCACAACACTCCATAGCTGCTTAAGAATAAGGGCCTTATTATCGACCTCAATCGAGCGGATGCCAAGGCCACCCTCGGAACGTGGACAACATACATCAATCCAAGCTACCTTGGCCGTAGATGATGCCCATAAGAAGTTCCGCATCTTAGCCTCCAACGCCTTGATTACCCCTTTCGGTAGCATGAAAACCCCAGACCAGTAGAGATGAATCGCCGAGATGACGGATCGGATAAGCTGGATCCGACCCGCATAGGATAAGGAGCGATTCAGCCAAGATCCTAATCGTCTGTCTACCTCCAGTAATAGCGGCTGGCAATCATGAAGCGTGAGACGTGAGGTAATGAGAGGCAACCCCAAATAGCGTACTGGCAAATGGCCCAGTCGAAACCCCGTAATGGACTCCAATAATGGGGCCAATGGCTCGGCGCGCTTTGATAGGAAAAGCTCGCTCTTCCTAGGATTGGCATGAAGTCCAGAAAGTTGCCCAAAATACGCCAAGGATTCCTTGAGTACCATCACCGAATTCACGTCAGCATGACAGAAAAGGAGGATATCGTCAGCAAAGGAGAGAAGGGCAAGGGATGAGGCCTCGCAACGCCAATGGAATCGAAACCCAGGCCCAGTCGAGATGCGATGCTGCAGAATCCCACGAAATACCTCCATGACAAGTGTGAAGAGATAGGGTGCTATAGGGTCGCCTTGCCGTAAGCCTCGCTTCCCCGGGAAGAAACCCTCCGCACAACCATTAAGATTCAGAGAGAAGAAGGTGGAGGTCAAGCAACACCGAATCCAATGGTGAAGATGGGGTGGAAATTCATAGCCTCCAATGCAGTAAGGATGAACGACCATTCCACCTTATCATAGGCTTTCGCCAGATCAACCTTAAGCAGGGCTCGAGGGGGGAAATGTAGATTCCTGTAGCCATGACAGAGCTCTTGGGCCAAGAGGATATTATCAGTGATCCTCCGCCCAGGGATAAAGGCCGTCTGCGAGATATGGACAAGCGTCGGGAGAACTCGCTTTAGGCGATTGGCAAGCACCTTAGAAATAATTTTATAAAGCACATTACAGCAGGAGATTGGCCGATAATCCGAAGGAAACCTCGGGGAGTCACCCTTAGGGATAAGGGTGATGAGTGTACAGTTCAGCTCCTTCACGAAGACACCAGTACGGAAGAATTCCTGTACTGCAAGCTGCACATCATCTCCGATTATGTGCCAAGCAGCCTTAAAGAAGGCTGCCGTATAGCCATCTGGACCAGGAGCCTTGTCATCCCCCATGGAAAAGAGTGCCTCTTTGACCTCAGGATTGTCAATGGGGCCAATCATCAAGAGTGACTCGTCCGTCGTCAGCGGACGGGATATGAATCCGCGTAAAGATTCCACGTCCACTGCCGGGGCAGCCGTGGTGCCCA
Organism: Lindernia subracemosa; assembly: GCA_028392965.1. Lineage (NCBI taxonomy): Eukaryota > Viridiplantae > Streptophyta > Magnoliopsida > Lamiales > Linderniaceae > Vandellia > Vandellia subracemosa. The sequence continues at coordinate 97,134 of JAQPCC010000173.1, read as the reverse complement.
GTAGATCCGTGTAGAAACGAATGAGCTCCTCCTTGACGCTAGCATGGCCGTCAATAGATCCACCATCGGCAGCTTCCAGAGAATTAATACGGTTCAACGCCCGACGCATTGCCACACGCTTGAAGAAAAAGGAGGTGCATTGATCACCATCCTTAAGCCATGCAAGCTTCGCCCGCTGAGATAAGAAAGACTGTTCCATCTCAACCGCTGCTGCGTATAGTGTACGACAAACCCCTTCAAAAGTATGGAATCGAGTATCAGCCGGGAAGTCATACGCAAACCGCTGGCTCAGATCAAGAAAATGGCGCGCATCAACCACATTCTGATGGAGGTCACCCTTGTCCCGTCTTAATTGCTTGAGGTGTGGCTTCAGAAGCTTAAGTCGTTTAAGAAGACGGAACATGGGACATCCTCGTAGGCGGCGATCCCAGACATCTCGAACAATCGGTAGAAATCGCGAGTCCTTAGTGAGAAAATTGTCAAAACGGAAGACTGATCCCCTTGTGCCCACGCAATTCCTGCCAAGTAGGATGATGGGCGAGTGGTCCGATGTGGCAGGTAGATCGCCATGATAATGCATGCCCTCGTAGCGGACAAGCCAGGTCGGATTAACCAGCATACGATCAAGTCGGCGCCAAATAGCTCTGTCCCCACGTTGACGATTATGCCAAGTGAGGAACTGACCCGTCATCGGCAGAAGGGCAAGGTCAGCCGCTACCACGCATGAGGTTAGCTCGACAAAGTCAGCTGCAGTCGGGTTCCCTCCACGGGCCTCATTTGGAGCAGCAATGACGTTGAAATCTCCCAACACGATCCAAGCCTCCAAGGTAAGTGCCGGGGATAAATGAACGAGATCATCCCAAAGGCTAGTACGCTCCTCCCTACGATTGCGGCCATAGAGAAAAGTAACAAAGAATGATTCTTGAGCAGCCAGAGATACAACCCGACAGTGGATGGCCTGATCATGAAAGGCGTCAACAGTAACTGTAACTGTAGATGGGTCCCAACCAATCCAGATGCGTGCTCCGGGACCAGAGTAGTAGTCAAAAAACCAAGTCCATTGTGGACATATCGATGTAGAGATAAAGGATGCGTTGCAGGCAGCAACCCGCGTTTCGAGTAGCCCTATGAGTCGAATGGAATACCGCGAGATAAGGTCCCCCACCGCCCTGCCATGGTCCCGACGGTTGAGACCACGAACGTTCCAAGCACCAAGTGGAATCATAAAGAATCATGTCGGGCCGTCATGCTTTCAGGGCCCAAAGAAGTCTCACCATCCTCAGATAAGGACTGTAAAATGGCGAAGGAGTTCTTAACATTCACCAATTGCTGAGGGTCATGACGGGGAGAATGGTTGTCCGTAGTAGTGGTAACCAGCTTGCCTTTGCCCTTGTCAACTTGACGCCAAAACTGTGGCTGTTGCTGGCCTGCCGTCGTGCGTGGTGGTTCATGGGTAGCCCCTCGTCGTCCAAGTGGACGAACTGCATTTGAAGTAATCCGCGGTGTAGTTGCAGGCTTCAATCCCGATGGTGTCGTTGGGCAGCCAACAGAGGTATGATTCCAGGAGCCGCAGTGGATGCATTTTGAAGGCTTCCATTCGTACGTGACACGGACTGGAACCACCCCGGTAATTTCACCATGTGCCGAAGGGAGCCGAATATTGAAATGGTCAATAAACGGGTCATCCAGCTTCTTGAGCACACAGATGCGTGCATAGTCAATGCGGTTGCCGTTAGCGGTCACACCATCGGCAAAGAGGGGTCGACCCACCCCACTAGCGATAACACCCAATCCAGCAGGAGTCCAGAATTCGCTAGGCACGTTCCAGAGCTTAACCCAAAGTGGGACCTCGACAAGATCACGTTTGCAAAGGACATCCCCGGTCGCCATTTCTCAAGAAACAGGGGTTGGCCCCGCAAGAGCCAAGGCCCTCCTTCTAATACCCCATGCATCGCCTCAGAGTTGGCAAATCTGAATTTGAAGAAACCGTTTATGGTAGCCTTTACCTCCACCAAATCGGACCAGATCGAGCGCACAAATCGTTCGACAAAGGGAAAGTAGGGTCTCTTTCCGAGGAAATAGCCCACCAGCGTGTGTTCCCAGCGCGCGAAGCCCTGACGCGCAACTTCCCATGTCGGAGAGACTACCGCCACACCATCAACAATATCTGGCGCCGTATACATAAGGGGGATTCGCGTTATGGTTTCCCGGCGATTGCCTTGCGCTGTCCCGTCCTTGGTCACCGAGGCGAAAGATCGCAGTGCCGTGGCCGGTGGTGCGGTTGATGCAAAAGCCCCGGAGGTGTTCGCTGGGGTAGGACAAGGCTCATCATGAGAAACCCTAGCTCCGTCGTCGGAGTTTGGGTGGCGGCCCAATTTGGTAGGAGAGACCCTAGCCGCCATAGGGTTGTCTCCATGATCCACCTTTTCTGGCATCACCACAGCCATGTGCCCCTGTTTTGACGGCGGTGGGGTGCCCGGCCGGCGCCGGAATAAGCTGACGCGTGGGAAGCGTTCATCCCTCAGGGGTTGGATGATCGTACGTGGGATATCTCCCGAGGGGTACAGCCGTGTATCATCGGTGGATAAAACCCTAGTACCCTTAACGGGCCTAGGGTTAGGGTTAGGGCACGGAGCAGCAGATGGGCCATCTGCCGTCGGAAGAACGCCTGCCGGCTGAGAGGAAGAGGCAGCAGCAGTCGACGAAGGGTGTCCAGCCGCCTCAACGCGCGGCGGCAGCGCCTTAACGGGCCTAGGATTAGGGCTTGTGGTTACGGAAGGAGCGTTGGCCGTCGGGGCAGCCACCAGTTTGCCACCCGGCTTCTTGCCCGCCCCAGCACACGGCGGCGTCGATGTGTCAGCCCAGGAGAGGCGCGCGCGGTGGTGTGGGAGTCCAGACTCTATGCCAAGATCCTTACGTAAATAACGCAGGATCTTTTCCATACGTGGATGTGTCTTGAATAGATCCGCAAGATATGCAAGATCGGCGCCAGAAATAGCATCCTCGTCGCCATCCTCGCCGGCAAATCTGAGATCAGCCCCCAACGTCGCCATGGGTTCCACGCGTTCGATGTCCACCATAGCCGCCGTAGGAGTAACAGGCGCCACTGCCATCATCGCTGCCGTCGCCACCATGGAGCCCTCAGACATGGCTGTCGCGGTAGATCGTGAGATACCACCAGCCACGCGGGCAGCGAGATCATCAAAGCGAGATCGATCAAATTCCACTGCGAACGACGGATATTCCTCGATTAAATTCTGCAGATCAGGCATATTTCCAATCAAGCTTGCCCGAGATTGATCCGAAGGAACGGAAGAACCAGCCATCAGATTGTTGATAAAAAAAGAGAGACAAAATCCAAAAAACGATCGAAAGGAACGAAAGATCAAATTCCTCCCATCGCCGTTTGATCCCGGCGATGGAGGAAGGCGCGGAAACCGCCTGTGGGCGTCAAAGCAGGCTTGATCAGCGACGGAGGTAAGTGGAGGTGGTAGGGATTTTGAAAAAGGTGGCTAGGTTTTCTTCTGGCGTGCATCGCATCATGTTCAACACTCTTTCTGTTCGTTTCAACCATGTCTCCGCCTCAGCGGGATTTGTCGTACCCATGAAATCTACTGCACCCATCTTCCTCAATTTATCATATCGTCGTTCACGGGGAATTGTCAGGGGGTTTTCATGCTCATATTACATAAGCGTATGAGATGAATGTGATTCAGGGCAACTATCAAAGTCACATATATCATGCAAGTGTCTACAGAACCTAAAACCTAGGCTCTGATACCATACACATGTAACGTCCCCGTTCCTATTCCTTAATGTGCACGTATATCTATAAAACATTTGCATAAAAATTTTCGCCTTTCATAAACATTCAGGTAACATACAAATGGGGCGCACATCTAGGCGTATTCACTTTCACAGATAATATACATATCATGCTTATTTCAGCAAAACCCAACGGTCTATAATATTTCATTAAACTACATGCAAATGATGAACAAAGGGAAGCAGAATGAGAGCGTAGCCGGCCGACCTTGAATCCATGTCTGTACGCGGAAGCTTTACTTTAAAACTGTTCGTTCGTTATCTACAACAACTGTGAAGACAACTATTCAGAGTATGATCGTAACATGTAAATTCATAATTTAGAACTGTAAGCAGATAACACTAAATCCATTGAATTCAAATATGTATTTACCCTCAGAGAAAGTTAGAGAGAGAGAGTGTGAGAGAAAAAAAGTGAGGTGAGTGTTTTTTTTTCTTTCCTTTTTCCGTCTGCCGCCGGCCACCTCTGGTCCGGCGACGCCTCAGAAGGGGCAGGGGGGTTCTTGGGCTGTCATATTTCCGGTGAGAGGGGTGGGTACGAGTGCTTTTAGGGTTTCGTGAGTTTGTAGTTTGGTTTGGTGCGCGCGGGTGTCGTTTGGTCTTACCTCGCTCGTCCGCCGCCGGCCAACGGCCACCGGTTGGTCCGGTGCTGTCTCGGACTAGTGGGAGGGATTGGTTTGGACGAGAGGCGTTCGTTTGAGGGGGGAATGCGAAAGGTCATTTTTCTTTTTTTCAAAACCCTAGTTTTCGTTTGAAACCCTTGTTGCTCGGACCTTTCTTTTTCCGGCGGAGGCGGGGCGTCCGTTGCCACGGTGCGTTCCGATTGGTGTCGGGAAGGGTGGGATTCGAACGGTCACTTGGGTGGCGGCTTGGGAGACTTCTCTTTGGGTTTTCGTCTTGTTTGTCTTTTCGTCTTCATGGCTACTTCATTTTCTTCATGTGGGTCTTCAACATCTTCGACGGCCACGGCGACGGACATGAAGCTCGATGCACTTGACCTAGGTGCTATTGGTGGTAAGATACCGGAGTTTGAACGACTTTTTGACGTGGAATCCTTCGAGTCACTCCTTCAAAGGATCAATGGCGTTCGTGGAGCGACTCTTGAGGCGGATGTGGGGAATCATGGGGGGGCTAAGGCTCGGACCGATCATGATAAGGCTGGAGCCCGTAGTGTGGCTGCAAGAAAACCCGCGCGTGAGGTTCGTGGCTCGGTGTCTAACACTTCTGTTTTTGGCACGGTGGTTCCCGGGACCATATCTTTGGCATGGTAAGGTCAAGGCGAATGCTACCATGGCCGGGACTACCTCAATAGTTGGCACTAACCGCTCGGTAAAGGAGATTGCGGCTAAGGCTGGGGCTAGCTCTTTGGGAGGCAATAAGAGTACGGTCAAGGCGGCCAAGGATGTAGTGGCTAAAGGGTTTCGGTCGAACTCGGGATGGAAGGCGTTTAAACCTATTCGGGATCCGTCTATTGATTCCAATAGATGTGCCCTTGTTAGACCGAGTACTCCTATTCACCCTCGCCCTATCATGAGGGTGAATAAGGTTCTGCAAGATCCCAGGACGAATATGGGAGAGGAGAACGTGGTTGGAACGATGGATAAAGGCCAGGAACTTTTCTGGAACGTAACTCTTGAGAAGAGCCATGCTGATTCGGGACCAATCCAGGGGGCTGAGATGGTGCATGGGAATGTGTTGGTGCCTAAGGAAGGGGTTCGACTTGATGGAACGGAGAGCACGAATCCCGCCCGATCATTTCGTGATGTTACTATTCAGGAACCTAGTAAGGAGACCTTGCCTGTGGATAAGGGCCAACGTGTTTCTTTGACCTAACCCCTCCTACGGCTGTGGATGGAATGGTGGAGGTGCGCCCGTCCTGGGATGTGGCAAGGAAAGGCTTTGCGAGATGGGAGAACACATTGGTGGGCTATTTCCTTGGAAGACGACCTTATTTTCCCTTTGTGGAAAGATTTGCTCGCGCAACTTGGAAGCAAGTGTTGGAGGTTCGAGCAACAAGTAATGGGTTCTTTCGCTTTCGCTTCGCTTCAGCGGAAGCAATGAATGAGGTGCTTGAAGGTGGTCCTTGGTTGTTACAAGGGCAGCCACTTTTTCTGGAGGTTTGGAGGCCGGGTATGTCCTTCGATAAGAAGGAACCTGTGGATATACCAGTATGGATCAAGTTGTGGAATGTTTTTTTTTTTTTTGGATGAAGTCCCGTGTATATATATAAAAGTGGTAATGTACATCATAAGCAGGAGAAAACTCCGCAACAAACCATGTATTACAAGTAACAGACTACTGGTAATACAAAAACATACTAGCCCCTACCATGCTACCCGCCATAGACGTCTAATAGCAGCTCTCTGCAAGTCAAACTTAGCCGAGGTACCACTAATCCGCAGCCAAACCATGTGAAGCACACACTGGACAAGTCGATCAGGAGTCGTACGGATGCCCTCCCTCCATCGCTTGTTCCTTGCCTGCCAAATATGGTAGACCAACGAAGCCAACACATGCCTATAAGCAGCCTGGAGAAGATGCTGACCACGCCATCGTCTCGAAGCCCATCGAAGACCCTGTCGCCACTCATGGTATGGCCATAACCATCGTATTTGCCGTCGCAATAGTCGAAGGCAATGACGAGAGAAGGGACAATCAAAGAACAAGTGATGGGCCGTCTCATAATGAAGCTCATCGCAAAGAACACAAGCAGGGGACCCCGCTCGCTGCGCCACCCACGGCTTGTCTCTAGTCGACAAGCGGTCTCGAATACCAAGCCAAAGAATAAACTCATGTCGTGGAACTCGAAGTGGCCCTCCAAATAGTACCGCCCAGTGGACTGGTTCCCGTCGATAGCGTAGTGCCTCCCTAAACACATGCGCCGAAGCACACCCATCTATCGACCCAGTCCAACGAATCGTGTCCCGCGCGGTCGGGTCCACAGGAGGTAATAGCCTACTAAACTCAATGTACTCAACCGTCGATTGGCCCGGCCAATTCCACCCATGCTGATTGATAATCGCACTCAGGTGGCTATCCGTGGGAAGGCCCATCGCAATAGGCCCCTAGGGAAGCGCTCAAGCAAAGGTGTAGGCAGGAGCCACGGATCCCTCCAAAGCCACAGTGACAAACCATCTCCAATCCTGAAAGTTATCATAGGTCGCACCACCGTTCGAAGCTGCATCAACTTACGCCAACTCCACGCATCGTTGGCTGAAATCGGGACCTCCCACACTGAGCGAGAATGGAGCCTCGTCCTATAAACCCAGTCCACCCAAATAGAGCCCTGCTCTCGCGTAAGAATACTCCATAACTGCTTAACAAGGAGGGCTCGATTGTCTGACGCAATAGATCGTAGTCCCATGCCACCCTCCGTGGTAGGTAAGCATAAGTCCTCCCAGGTGAGCTTAGCAGCAGTTCCCGCCCATAAGAAAGACCTAAAACTCGATTCCAGAGCCCGAACAACCCCCTTTGGCAGGAGGAAGACGCCAGACCAATAGGCATGTAACGCCTGGAGAACCGACTTGATCAGCTGAATACGGCCCGCGTAGGAGAGCGAGCGGTTCAGCCATGATCCAAGCCGCTGATCAACCCTCCGAAGTAACCTCGCGCAGTCCCCAATCGTGAGGCGTTAGGGCAGCAATGGAACTCCCAAATAGCGTACAGGTAATCGACCCACTCGAAAACCAAGAAGCGTCTGTAGCTGAGCCGTCATCCCCTCTGGCCGTCGGGATAAGAACATCTCGCTCTTGTCTGGGTTAGGGTACAACCCTGATAGAGCCGAGAACTGCTGTAACGCCGCCTTCAGTGAACTCACTGACGCTACATCCGCATGGGAAAAAAGGAGGAGATCATCTGCAAAAGCCAACATCGCCATGGACGTAGTCTCGCATCTCCAATGTAATCTAAAGCGTGGCTCATCCCTAATGTAACCCTCCACGAGACCATGCAGTACCTCCATGACCAATGTAAATAGATAAGGTGATATAGGGTCACCTTGGCGCAGCCCCCGCTTCCCCGTAAAAAAACCCGCAGAACGACCATTCAGATTAATAGTGAATGCCGTAGTCGTCAGACAAGATCGGATCCACCCAATATACGTCGGGTGAAATCCCATAGCCTCAAGTACGGTGAGAAGAAAGCTCCACTCCACCTTGTCGTACGCCTTAGCCAGATCCACCTTGAACATGGCTCTTGGCGGACGACTCTTACTTGCGTATCCAAGGCATAACTCCTGAGCGAGAAGGATGTTGTCGCTAATGCGCCTCCCTGGAATAAAGGCCGTCTGCGACCCATGCACCAAACCTGCCAAAGACGGCTTAAGGCGATTCGCCAATATCTTCGATATCAGTTTATAGAGAACGTTGCAGCATGATATCGGCCGAAAGTCCGTCGCGCGTCGAGGCGATGAACACTTAGGAATTAAGGTGATAGTAGTACTGTTCAGCCCCTTCAGCAGTTTTGGACGCAGGAGGGGCTGGGCATTGTGGCCAGTGCTGTGGTGATGAGGTGACTGATTTGCCGAGCTCCTCATTCTCTAAGCCGTCTATTGATGAGGGTGGCGCAGCTTGGAGGGATGCGGATATGCAGAATCACTTTTCGATCCTTCAGGTGCTGGGGGGGGGGGACGATACCTTTACTACTCAGGGCCCTGAAAGCATTGCAGCCCTCCACGGGGTTGATCAATGATACAGGTCGGAGTTTGGAATGTTCGCGGACTCAATAAATGGGAGCATGGCCGGGCGGTCCGCGATCTCATTTCCCGGTGTCATATTCGTCTGATTGGGTTAGTCGAGACTAGGGTGGCTATTCACAATGCCACTCACATTTCTACTAGAGTGCGGGATTCTTGGCAGTGGTTCTTTGACTATGATGCTGGTCCTGGAAACAGGATTTGGGTGGGATGGGATCCTACCTATCTTCAGGTTTTTGTGGAGGGGTTTTCCCCACAGGCAATTCACTGCAAAGTTCATTCGCTTGCTGACAGTTTAACCTTTTTTGTTACCTTCGTTTATGGTAAGAACACGCGTGATGAGCGCGGTGTTCTTTGGGACGAGTTGATTGCTACAGCGGAGCAGCGAGCTGAAGTTCCTTGGGTGGTTATGGGCGATTTTAATGCGATCTTGGAGCCTAATGAGACTAGAGGAGGGACTACAACTTCAACGGATTTCTTGGAGCTTAGTTCTTGCCTCACATCTGCAGATCTTGTTACCCTGCCTATGATTGGCCAGTTCTTCACCTGGATCGCATGGTAGGCAACCCTTCATGGTTCGCGAGATTCCCTCGGGTTCGGTATCGGAGTTGCCTTCCGGGGACATCTGACCACACTCTTTTTTTTGGAAATTTCCTTATATTACGTAATAAAATAGGTACAAAGTGAAAGCAAACGGTAACAGGCTACCGTGTACATCAAATCACCAAGTTATACGCCAAACTCTACGCAAGGCAATAAGCTGAAAACAAAAACGGGGATGAAGAGTAGAAAATCGTAAGGAAGCAAGTCGCACAACCTCTTCAACCACCCGCTCCGGTCTGCAATTCCTACCTTCGCGCCAGCGCCGGTTCCGCTCCATCCAAATGTGATAGACAATAGAAGCAAGGAGATGTCGTGAAGCCAGATTGGCTAAGTGATCACTACGCCAGCGCAAGGACGCCCAAGAGATACCGCGCTTCCATTCCTGAAATGGCCAGCAAAATCGAGTCTTTCTGCGGAGAAGGAGAATGCACCGTCTCGCGAAAGGGCAGTCAAAGAACAAGTGTTCCACCGTCTCAATCGCCTGAGTATCACAAAGAATGCAAGAAGTGGATCCAGCAAGCTGCGCCACCCAGAGCTTATCCTTAGTAGGCAGACGCTCGCGGATAGCAAGCCAGAGAATAAACTCATGTCGGGGGATATGAAGGGCACCCCCAAATAAATACGCCCAAGTAACCCTTTCACGTCTCATACGCAGTGCATCCCTAGCAGAAGCCGTGGAGAACTGTCCATCTCCAGTACTGGACCAGAGGATAGTGTCCCGTGAGGAAGGATCAACAGTAGGAAGTGATGGGCCAAACTCAAGGAACTCTGTAGTAGTCATGGCAGGCCAGTTCCACCCTTCAGATGAAATCACAGCACTGAGCATACTATCAGAAGGCAACCCCATGGCTAAGGGTGCCCGCGGGAATCGCTCAATAAGTGGAGTCTCCGATAGCCAAGGATCAAGCCATAGCCTTATCGAAGACCCATCCCCCACTCGGAAGCGTATGAGCATCCGAAGTATGGGCCGCAACTTGAGGAGTTTACGCCAACTCCACGAGGTAGAGGTAGAAGCACGGACTGTCCAAATAGATCTATCCCGGAGTCTGGTATCATAGAGCCACATAGTCCAAACAGATGATGGATCACGTCGTATAACACACCAGAGCTGCTTAAGCATAAGTGCCCTATTATCAATCTCTATTGAACGGATGCCTAGGCCACCCTCGGAGCGTGGGCAGCAAAGATCAGCCCAAGCGACCTTGGCCGTAGTGGATGCCCATAAGAAGTTCCGCATCTTCGCCTCGAGCACCTTGATCACCCCCTTCGGTAACATGAATGCCCCAGACCAATAAAGATGAATCGCAGAAAGCACAGACCGAATAAGCTGAGTCCGGCCAGCATGGGATAATGAACGGTTCAGCCAAGATCCTAACCGTCTCTCGACCGCCAACAATAACGGTTGGCAGTCATGTAGTGTAAGGCATGAAGTAATGAGGGGCAGCCCCAAATAGCGAACCGGTAAGTGGCCCAACCGAAAACCCGTGATGGACTCAAAAGAGAGGAGCCAACGGTTCCGCACGCTTTGACAGGAACATCTCACTTTTCCTTGCATTAGCGTGAAGACCAGACATCTGTCCAAATCGCTGTAGAGTATCATTGAGAACAGTGACCGATGCCACATCAGCATGACAGAAAAGAAGGATATCGTCAGCAAAAGAGAGCAGGGCAAGGGATGAAGCCTCACAACGCCAATGAAATCGGAAGTCAGTCGTAGTAGAGATCTGATGCTGCAAGAGGCCTTGAAATACCTCCATAACAAGCGTGAAAAGGTAAGGCGCAATCGGGTCTCCTTGTCGTAGGCCACGCTTCCCCGCAAAGAAGCCTTCCGCACCATCTGACCACTCTCCTCTGGTGTTGGAAGGAGATGGAAACATCACTAGAAAGGCGTGCTTTAGATTTGATGATTTTCTCACAAAAGACCCTTACTTTATGGAGCTCGTTAGCAGGGGATGGCAGGAGAGAATTCGGGGTACACTCATGTACTCGGTCACCCAGCGACTTCGGGGCCTAAAACAGCCCTTGCGTGATCTCAGGCGGAAGAAAGGTAACCTTGCCAAAAATGTCGAGGAGGCACAGGCATTCTTAGAGGTGGCCCAAACGCTGGCTGCTCGATTCCCTTACGAGGATTTGCTTCATGCGCTTGTTCGGTTTTGTCATGATCTGTATGCTCGTGCGGTTGAGATGGAGCATTCTGCTCTTTCCCAAAGGGCTAAGCTCGCTTGGTTTAAGGACGGAGATCAGCCTACCGCCTTCTTTTTTTTTTGCTTTTTCAAGAAGGTTCAGATGCGGCGGTCGACCAACCGCATTTTCACCTTAGAGGATGATGATGGCCTGGTTTTGGAAGGGGAGGATAAGATTCGCGAGAAGCTCCTTGGTTATTACCAGCAGATCCTTGGCCAGTCTGCTCAGGATAGACCGGTTGAGTTGGAAGAGATTCGGCCTTTTGTTTCCAGATCTATTTCGCCTGAGGATGCCACTGTTCTTGTGCGGCAGGTGGAGGATCGTGAGATTCGTGATGTGGTTTTCAGTATGGCGGATGACAAGGCGCCTGGACCCGATGGTTACACTGCTGCCTTCTTTAAGGCTGCTTGGACTATTATTGGAGTTGATGTGACGGCAGCTGTGAGTGAGTTCTTTCAGTCGGGGCACCTTCTCAAGGGTGTTAATAGCACTCTCATCACCCTTATTCCTAAGAGGGAATCACCGAGGCATGTGGCTGATTTTCGGCCTATATCCTGTTGCAATGTCTTATACAAGATCATTGCTAAGATCATTGCTAATAGGATTCGGCCGCTGCTGTTTAAGCTGGTCCACCCTTCTCAAACGGCCTTTGTCCCGGGAAGACGTATTGGGGATAATATCCTCCTCGCTCAGGAGCTGTGCTTTGGCTATTCGAGTATTCATAAGCCACCTCGGGTTGCGCTTAAGGTCGATCTTGCTAAGGCCTATGATAAGGTTGAGTGGAGTTTCCTTTTGGCTCCTCTTGAGTGTATGGGTTTTCCTGCTTCTTTCATTGGTTGGATTAGTTGTTGTGTGACTACCACGTGTTTTTCGTTAAACATCAATGGTAGTCCAGAAGGTTTTTTTGCTGGCAAGCGGGGTCTTAGACAAGGAGACCCGTTGTCTCCTTATCTCTTCACGATTGTTATGGAAGTTCTGAGGGGCATTGTGACCTACTTTGTTAGGGCTGACTCTTCGTTTCGCTTTCATTGGCGGTGCCAGAAGTCGGACTTGACTATGCTGACTTTTGCTGATGATCTGCTGCTCTTCTGTCATGCTGATATTCACTCTGTGGGTGTTCTTAAGTCTGCCTTGACTCGTTTCACTTCGCTGTCTGGGCTTGAGGCGAACCCCCGTAAGAGTGAGGTTTTTGTTTCGAGGAGGGCGGAGCATTTGACCTCTTCGTTTCTGGCTCTGCTGGGGTTCTCTCTGGGTTCTCTTCCGGTGCGTTATCTTGGAGTCCCCTTGATCACGTCCAGACTCACTCAGGCGGACTGTGCCCCTTTGCTTCATAAGGTTGATCAGCGTATGGGATCGTGGCTGAACAGGACACTCTCTTATGCTGGGCGTCTCCAGCTTATTCGTTCGGTGCTGGGTGCTTTATATCTCTATTGGACAGGAGTGTTCCTTTTGCCCAAGGGCATCATTAGGGCTATTGAGCAGAAGTTTCGCAACTTCCTTTGGGCTGGGTCGGCAGCTAAAGTTGCTTGGGATGAGGTGTGCATGCCTACTGAGGAAGGAGGCCTTGGAATCCGCCCTATTGTGGTGGACAACAAGGCTCTTATGATGAAGAATATTTGGAGCATTATCACGCGTGATTCTGAGTCGATTTGGGTTACTTGGCTTTACCATGAGCGACTTCACCGTAGGTCGATATGGCAGTGTAGGCCGTCGGCTAACACTTCTGAGTTTTGCCCACTGATTCAGTTTGTGGTCGGGAATGGTAGAGATTTGTGGGTATGGAAAGACCCTTGGCTCTACAATGACACCTTGGAGAGTAGATTCCCTCGGGGGCCTTTGGTGATGGGTATTCCCCAAGATGCGCGCTTGTGTTCTGTCATTTCCTCTTCTGGATGGCAGTAGCCGGCTAGGACGTCAGAGGAGTACTTGGAGATCCAGAACGATCTCCCTTTGTGTTCCCCCACTGAGTCTGATTCTGTTCGCTGGTTGCACTCTCCGGATGGTAAGTTCTCTACTTGCTCGGCGCGGGATGCGATCAGGAGCCGACGTACTCCTGTTCAGTGGGCTGCAATTTTTGGGGGCCCGATGAAGGTACCTTGTTTTGATTTTATCCTTTGGTTAGCGATTAGAGATCGGCTTGCTACGAGGGATAAGAGTTGGGTGGCGTTGGCTGCTCATTCGTCGCATTGTTGTCTTTGTGACTCTTTGGAGGTGGAGACGCGATCACACCTTTTCTTTGAGTGTGAGTTCTCGCGTCGTTGTGTGCAGTTGCTTAGACACGACCCGCTGGTGCTGGCCGTACGGGACTTGGAGCTTAGGCATTGCTTGGGCTTCGAGGCAGTGGCGCGGCCGTCATCTTTGCCACCTTGTTTCGCGTCACCTGTTGTCTTCTCTGGTTTACCATATTTGGCAGGAGCGCAATAGGAGATGCTGGGAGGGGACTGTTGGGACCCCTGAGCAGATTGCCCATATGGTTATGCATACTGTCTCGTTGAAGATTTCCACGCTTCCCTTGAAGTGGGCGCTGCAGACTCACGCTGTTCGTCGTCTTTGGAGGGTGGCTTGGTAGGACTTGTGGCCTTGTGGTCTTGTGGATTTGTTGAAAAAAGATGTTGTTTCGGCTGATTTCTTTGTTTGTTTCTTTGCCGTTGTGGGTTTGTTGTTGTCCTGCCCTTGTTGGACTTGTTGTGGTGTGAGCGGTGTCTTTGCTCGTTTGTGTGCTTCGTTCTGTACTGTTGTGTACAGGGTGTTTGTCTTGGCAGTATGCTGCCTGTGGCTTCCTTGAGGATTGTCTCTTGGTTGCTGCGTTGTACCATGTTCTATATTTTATTTGACCGTTTACCAAATCCATCGAATTCATATAATCACCATATTTCATCGTATAACCATTCTGACAAATGAAAAGTCATGTAACCATCGCTCAAACAATTCCGTCGTCAGATAATCAATCATGTGAACATCCTTCATATGATTCCTATGCATATGCAATTCTATATGATGATACTTCCGTTATGAACCGGCCCGACTCGAACTATCGATCATATGTGTGCCCATGCATGGGACTCTGTAAACATTTCTTTTCTTTTGGTGCCTGTATAGGACTCTGTCATCCCCCGATTTGTAGGGACGTAACCGTGGCATAATACATCGCATCATCCGAAGCCGTAGCAGTCATAACGGTTTCTCCCTTTCCTTTTCATGTAAAATGCATATGACATATAGTACAACACAATGCATCTCACATCATTTCATAAATCAGATATATCGCATACTTTACCATCCAGTATTTTCTCAAATCACATAACGTATCACGTCAATTCATGTAACACATATAGCACATAAGTACATGTTGATGATCATACTCACGGGTTTACGCTTATAATCCCCTTTTTGTAATACCCGAGCCCTTAAACATCTTGGTTGGCCAATATAATTCATGCATTATGCTTGCTAACTTATATGAATTATGTGTTTGTTTATATACATGCATAATTCATATGAGTCTTACATGTTGCATATGATGTGCATTTTTATATTTTGCATACTTTATGTGCATTATTTAGCTAACGTAAGACTCTAATATTAGACATCATTAAAAAAAAAATTAATAATAATAATATAAATAATAAAATAAATTATTTAGGAATCCTTATCCGATAGTTGAGTCGGTTTTGACATAAGACACGCGTTGATCGCTAGGTACGAATAAATAGGCATGTGGAGCTTACATGAGATTGGAACATTCATGTAAGTGAATAATCACAAGTTTTAGTAAATTTACACTAAGGTCTTTCAAATATTTATATAATAAGGTATAGAAAGTAGTTATAGGGTCTTAAATGTAATTTACTAAATAAATGAACAAAATATAATTATCATGTTCCTTAATGCAAAAGCAAACAGCAACAGCCTTAGTTCTATATTTAATTTGTAAGGCAAAAGCATTTTCTCATCATCTTCACTTGCAAGAAACGAAATAGAAAGCAAAGAAAAAAAAACAAGAGAAAAAGGAAAAAAAAAGAAAAGAAAGGCAAAAGCATTGATATGTACATATGAACTACGTGAACTCATGAGCATACCATTCACGACGTATACATGTGCATGCATATTATCGGGTACTGTCGAGTGTTGGCATGCATAGTTGTGATCGCCGGGGAGCGATGTATATGTGCCGATTATTGGCATGCAGTTGAGGTGTATGTGGTTATTACTAGTGCACCATCGACGGAAGGGGCGACCTGGGCAGGGGCGACCTAGGGTATGGAATCCTATTGTAGGCTACCCAGAGTAGGCCACCGTCATATGTTGAGGCAGAAGGGGCGACCTGGAAAGGAGCGACCTAGGGAGACCTAGCGTAAGCTACCTGGAGTGGGCCACTGCCATATTATTGATGCGGTAGGAGCGATCTGGATGGGGTGACCTAGGGTATGGAACCCTAGCGTAGGCGACCGCGACAGTAGGGGCGACCTAGGGAGACCTAGTGTTGGCTACCCAGAGTGGGCCACTGTCAGATGATTTATTGAGAGCTCTTGGTGGTGCATAGTATTTTAGCCACGGGCCCAGGCAGAGGATACGAGAGAGAGATGATGCATTTTGAGATGTCGAGTCACACGTACATTATACATAATGAGGATTTTCGCACGGCCGATCATCCTCAAACAGATGGGCAATCAGAACGAACATTTCAGACTTTGGAAGACATGCTTCGTGCTTGCGTGTTAGATTTCAAAGGTCAGTGGAGTAAATTTCTACCATTGATCGAATTTTCGTATAATAACAGCTATCATGCCACTATTGGAATGGCACCGTATGAGGCCTTGTATGGAAGAAAATGTAGATCGCCTATTCATTGGGATGAAATTGGCGAGAAAACATTGCTTGGACCTGACATGGTGCGAGAAATGACGGATGCGGTAGCGAAAATTCGACAGAGTATGCAGACTGCACAAAGTCGGCCGAAAAGTTATGCTGATCCGAAACGATGACCACTCGAGTTTGATGTTGGTAAATTAGTGTTCCTAAAGGTGTCTCCGATGAAAGGCGTGATGCGATTCGGAAAGAAAGGGAAGTTAAGTCCCAGATATATTGGTCCTTTTCGAATTACCGAAAAAGTTGGCGATGTTGCATACAGACTCAATTTGCCCTCATCGTTGTCTCAGATACATGACGTGTTTCATGTCTCAATGTTGCGGAGGTATGTTGCGAATCCTACCCATATTTTGAAAAATGAGCCTATCGAGCTAAAACCCGACTTGAGCTATGAGGAGCAGCCGGTGGAGATTCTTCTACACGAGGTCAAACAACTCAGGAACAAAGAAATTCCGCTGGTAAAAGTGTTGTGGAGGAATCAATCGGTCGAAGAGGCAATATGGGAAAGGGAAGATGATATGCGTACTAAATACCCCGACTTATTCCGGTAAGTTGAATTTCTTTTTTGGTGAAAGGTAAGTTGAATTTCGAGGACGAAATTCTTTTAAGGAGGGGAGGATGTAATACCTGAGCCCTTAAACATCTTGGTTGGCCAATATAATTCATGCATTATGCTTGCTAACTTATATGAATTATGTGTTTGTTTATATACATGCATAATTCATATGAGTCTTACATGTTGCATATGATGTGCATTTTTATATTTTGCATACTTTATGTGATTTATTTAGCTAACGTAAGACTCTAATATTTGACATCATTCAAAAAAAAAATTTAATAATAATAATATAAATATTAAAATAAATTATTTAGGAATCCTTATCCGATAGTTGAGTCGGTTTTGACATAAGACACGCGTTGATCGCTAGGTACGAATAAATAGGCATGTGGAGCTTACATGAGATTGGAACATTCATGTAAGTGAATAATCACAAGTTTTAGTAAATTTACACTAAGGTCTTTCAAATATTTATATAATAAGGTATAGAAAGTAGTTATAGGGTCTTAAATGTAATTTACTAAATAAATGAACAAAACATAATTATCATGTTCCTTAATGCAAAAGCAAACAGCAACAGCCTTAGTTCTATATTTAATTTGTAAGGCAAATGCATTTTCTCATCATCTTCCCTTGCAAGAAACGAAATAGAAAGCAAAGAAAAAAAAACAAGAGAGAAAGGAAAAAAAAAGAAAAGAATAGGCTGAAACGAACTGAACCTTTAAGCATCACTTGCTTGCTTCTTTTCTCATGGGATGTTTTATTTCCATTGATAGGTATGACCTCGTGATTCTCTCAATAATAATTAATTGCTGTTTAATAGTGGGTTATATAGGACTAAAGAATGACACTTCAAGTTTTGCCTATGTGGAAATAACGATAATTCGTATGTGGTTTTGTTTTGATAGCCTTGACTAGCTAAGTCGGATACAACTGATTTAAGGAAATCACACAAGGAAGCTGTATTTACCGTATCACATAAGGTCTATTATTATCAGGTAAGTGAAAATTCAACTACGACGCATGGACATAGTATTCGGTGTTTTATTATATACGTGCTTCGATGTTTCGATGATTTTTTGTGAAGGTGTTATATTTATTTGATTGATATTTACATATGAACTACGTGAACTCATGAGCATACCATTCACGACGTATACATGTGCATGCATATTATCGGGTACTGTCGAGGGTTGGCATGCATAGTTGTGATCGCCGGGGAGCGATGTATATGTGCCGATTATTGGCATGCAGTTGAGGTGTATGTGGTTATTACTAGTGCACCATCGACGGAAGGGGCGACCTGGGCAGGGGCGACCTAGGGTATGGAATCCTATTGTAGGCTACCCAGAGTAGGCCACCGTCATATGTTGAGGCAGAAGGGGCGACCTGGGAAGGAGCGACCTAGGGAGACCTAGCATAGGCTACCTGGAGTGGGCCACTGCCATATTATTGATGCGGTAGGAGCGATCTGGATGGGGTGACCTAGGGTATGGAACCCTAGCGTAGGCGATCGCGACAGTAGGGGCGACCTAGGGAGACCTAGTGTTGGCTACCCAGAGTGGGCCACTGTCAGATGATTTATTGAGAGCTCTTGGTGGTGCATAGTATCTTAGCCACGGGCCCAGGCAGAGGATACGAGAGAGAGATGATGCATTTTGAGATGTCGAGTCACACGTACATTATACATAATGAGGATTTTCGCACGGCCGATCATCCTCAAACAGATGGGCAATCAGAACGAACATTTCAGACTTTGGAAGACATGCTTCGTGCTTGCGTGTTAGATTTCAAAGGTCAGTGGAGTAAATTTCTACCATTGATCGAATTTTCGTATAATAACAGCTATCATGCCACTATTGGAATGGCACCGTATGAGGCCTTGTATGGAAGAAAATGTAGATCGCCTATTCATTGGGATGAAATTGGCGAGAAAACATTGCTTGGACCTGACATGGTGCGAGAAATGACGGATGCGGTAGCGAAAATTCGACAGAGTATGCAGCTGCACAAAGTCGGCAGAAAAGTCATGCTGATCCGAAGCAATGACCACTCGAGTTTGATGTTGGTAAATTAGTGTTCCTAAAGGTGTCTCCGATAAAAGTTTTTGGGACTCTCTCTCTCTAGCCATCTCACGTGACTCTTCGGGTTCTCACGATCGATCCGCCACCTTTCATGGAGGCCGACTCCGATGGTGTTCCGGCCGACTGCCCACCTGTGGTGGCAGCCATGCCGGACCTTGCCAGCCTGGGCGGGGCATATCCTCGCTTCTCGACGGAATTCGACGGGGTTCGCTTCAAGGGACTCGTCGATAAGATCATTGGATTGACGACGCTTGCCGGCTCCTCGGCTGCCGCCCAGCCCGCGCCGGACCTGCCCCTACTACGCGATGGTTCGCGCTCCTTGCCAACGCGAAGGGACCCGCCTGTGGCTGGCCGGTTGTCCCGACGCTTGGCGTCGAGTCCTTATGGCCCACGATTTGGACGTTCGGTGGCGGCTGAGTCGGTGGTTGTGGCTCGGCCCGCTGTTGCTGCGGTGGGTGATCCTGTTGGCCCGCTCCCCTTGGTGCCAACGGGGCTGGGCGATGATCAGACCATGGTGGGAGACGAAGGGTCGCATGCTCGTGGCGACGAGGAGAGGACGGCGGTGCCTGCTCAGCCCTCGCAGGCCGTCGCTGGGCAGTCTGAGGATGATCCCGTGTCTCCCGTAGGTGCACACAGCCCCCTTCCTGTGCCGGATGATCATCTTGGGGTCCAGTCGACTCGCACGACACGGGTTGCTGAATCTGCTGCTGGGACGCCTCCTACTTCCCATGGTGCCCACAGCTCGGATGTCTTCATGCCGGAAGCTCCTAATTCCCATGGTTTTGGTGCGCTTGCTGGCAGCGATCCGGTTGCCGTGCGCCGCCGGGGATACGCCCAGCCCCCTCCCACCTTTGCGGCAAAGCTGGTGGGCTCCCCGTCTCGTTCTCTTGGTGGCCCTGTAGCCAAAGCTGGTCGAAAGATTCCATTGTCCTACACTCCACCTATTACAACGAATGGGATCGTTGAAGTCTCCCCTACGTGGGATATTGCTCAGAAAGGATTTGCCCGTTGGGAACATACGTTGCTGGGCTATTTCTTAGGTCGTAAACCTTACTTCCCCGTTGTTGAACGATATTGGCGGGCTCGTTGGAATGGTCTTGTGGAAGTGCGGGCTACCATTAATGGGTTTTTCAAGTTTCGGTTTGCTTCAGCTACGGCAATGCATGCCGTTCTTGATGGCGGCCCTTGGCTTCTCAATGGGCAGCCCCTTTTTCTCGAAGCATGGCGGCCGGGACTGTCCTTTGAGCGTCGCGAGGTTGTCGAAGTTCCCTTATGGGTTAAGCTCTGGAATGTCCCCGGTGAGTTTTGGACGGCCGAGGGCCTAGGTGTTATAGCTAGTGCAGTGGGCAAACCGCTTTTTACGGATGGTATTACGACGGATGGAGAGCGTATTGATTTTGCACGCGTTTGTGTCATGAAGCGGCTGGCTGATCCTTTTATTGACATTCTCCATCTACGCATGCCGACGGCGGGTGGTGGAGTGGCGGGCCTTATACCGGTACGAATTGAGTATGAATGGCAGCCGTCTAAGTGCGCCACCTGTGACACGTGGACGCATGGCCCGACTCATTGTCCCCAACAGCCTAAGCCGCAGCCGCCGGCTTCTGTCCGACCCCGGCTGCAGCGCCCGAAGCAAGGGCAGACCCAAGAACCTAGGCCTGCGCTTCAGGGTGGGCTACCGATTACTAGTACCTCGACAGGCAGGGTAGCTCAGACGGTGTCGCCAGGGCTTTCTCTGAATGCCTCCCGTCCCTCTAAGGTGGGTGGGGGCCGGGTCACGGAATGGCGCCAAGTGGGTGCCAAAGGCAAGGCTCTACGAGTCACACCTTCTGCTGCTTCCCCTATTATCCGTCGCGTAGCCCCGTCCAATGGAGGCCACAAACCAGCTCCGCCTTCTTCCCCGCGGGACCGCTCCCCTCCCAAGCAGCCTAACGATCTTTCTCAGACGGACCATAATGCGTTCGCTGTCCTGGGTAGGCTAGACCCTGATGCTATGGATGTGATCGACTTTACGGGCCCTAAAGTAGATGCAGCCCGCCATGGTGGTGATCCATGATACGGCTCGGATCTTGGAACGTTCGTGGTCTTAATCGACAAGATCACAGGAGGGCAGTAGGAGATTGGCTTACGAGAACGCGAATCCCGTTAGTTGGGCTTCTTGAGACGAGAGTAGCGCCGCAGAATGCTATCCATCTTTCTCGTGGGTTGTGACCCACTTGGACTTGGTATTTTGACTATGGAGCCGGCCCTGGTACTCGGATTTGGGTCGGCTGGGATCCTTTCTCCCTCCGAGTTACAGTATTGGCTACGTCCAACCAGGCTATCCATTGCCGTGTGGAGCTCGTGACCACAGGTCTGGTGCTTTTTGTATCATTTGTTTATGGGAAATCGACCCGTGTTGAGCGGGCTCGCCTGTGGGAGGAGTTAGTTCAGTTCTCCTCCTCTCATGTTGAGGATGCGTGGTTGGTGGCTGGTGATTTTAATGCCATCCTCAATGTTACTGAGAGCTGGGGGGGCGCACCGAACACCCATGACATGGAGGATTTACGGTCTCTCTTGGTCCGTGCCGACCTGGCCTGTATACCATCGACGGGTCAGGCGTTTACGTGGCATAATCAGCAACTCGGCTCTGCCGCCATCTGGCGACGGCTGGACCGTATGTTGGCGAACCCCCAGTGGTTTGTCACTCATGCTGACGCGCGTGTGCATTGCGAGCTGCCGGCTACATCCGATCACTCACCACTGACTTTGGGCGAGGCTCCGGTTCTCGCGCGAGGCACGTGTTTTCGCTTCGAGAACTTCTTGCTTAAGGACCCGAGGTTTTTTGATGAGGTCCGTCGGGTCTGGGCGATTTCGCTCAATGACCACCCGATGTATGCTGTCGTCCATCGCCTGAAGCTGTTGAAGCCGACGTTCTCTCAGATGAGGCGTGCCAAGGGAGACCTAGCCGCCAATGTAAAGGAGGCCATGCATTTCTTGGGCGTCGTGCAGCAGTTTACGGCTCTCTTCCCTCTTGAGGAGCGGTTTCACGTACTTGAGCGCACGTGTCGCTCCCTGTACGCACGGGCCGTTGAGATGGAGCAGACAGCCATGTCCCAACGGGCTAAGCTGGCCTGGCTGCAGGATGGCGATCAGTGTACCTCCTTTTTCTTCAAAAAGGTGGCGGTCCGTCGAGCTGCTAACCGCATTCTTTCTCTGGAGGCCTCTGATGGCACCCTCTTGACCACACCTGAAGGGGTGGAAGGTGAGCTGCTACGATTCTATGAGGGCCTGCTGGGCCAGTCAGTGCGCTCGACTCCGGTCCTCCTGCCTGATCTCCACCATCTGCTGACCAGGAGGCTATCCCCCGCTGCGGCTGATGCTATGGTTCGCGACCTCGAGGATGTGGAAGTTCGCCATGCGCTTTTCTCCATGGGGGACGAGAAGGCGCCGGGACCTGACGGCTATACCGCAGCTTTTTTCAAGGCTGCCTGGGAGATTGTTGGGGCCGACATTATCCATGCGGTTCGTGATTTCTTCCTTACGGGTCGTCTTTTGAAGGGCCTTAATAGCACTCTGCTTACCTTGATACCGAAGTGCGACTCCCCGCGGCGGGCCACGGACTTTAGGCCCATCTCTTGCTGTAATGTTCTTTATAAGGTGATATCCAAAATCATTGCTAATCGGTTGAAGACCTCACTCCCGGGGCTGGTTCATGAGTCACAGATTGCCTTCGTCCCTGGCCGGCGCATTAGTGATAACATTCTACTAGCTCAGGAGCTCTGCCATGGATATGCTAGTCGGGGCCACCCACCACGTGTTCTCTTTAAGGTTGATCTAGCGAAGGCCTATGACAAGGTGGAGTGGAGTTTCCTACTGGCGACGATGCAGGCTATGGGGTTTCACCCACGTTTCATTGAGTGGGTTCGCATCTGCCTGACGACGACGACCTTCTCCATTAATGTCAATGGCCGGGTCACGGGTTATTTTGCTGGGAAGCGAGGCCTCCGTCAGGGCGACCCCATTTCCCCATACCTATTTACCTTGGTTATGGAAGTGCTTCATGGCATTGTTGATGACTGTATTAGGGCGGAGCCTCGGTTCCAATTCCACTGGCGGTGTGCCGATATCTCCCTACCCATGCTACTCTTTGCTGATGACCTTCTCCTTTTTTGCCATGCCGATGCAGTCTCGGTTGGGGTTTTCAAGACATCGCTGGATCGATTCTCGGTTCTCTCGGGCCTCTCTCCTAATCCGGCTAAGAGCTCGATGTTTCTCCCCCGATGGGCAGAGGGTTTACTGGGCCAGCTGCAGCCCATCTTGGGTTTTCCTTTAGGTACTCTCCCCGTACGCTACCTAGGAGTACCACTGTTGGCCTCACGACTGTCACTGTCGGACTGCGCTCCATTATTGCAGAAGGTGGATATACGATTAGGCTCGTGGCTTAATCGATCCCTTTCATATGCTGGCCGGGTGCAACTAATAAAGTCAGTCCTTCAGTCGTTGCATCTTTATTGGTCGGGTGTTTTCCTGCTACCCAAGGGCATTGTTCGGGCCCTTGAGGGTAAGTTCCGGCAGTTCTTATGGGGTGGCACCTCTGCCAAAGTAGCCTGGGATGACATCTGTCTGCCTGTGGCGGAAGGGGGCTTGGGTATCCGCTCGGTGGCTTCGGAAAATAGGGTGCTCCTTTTTCAGCTACTTTGGCGACTCATCTCCCGCTCCCCGGGGTCCATCTGGGTGGAGTGGATATATCGTACTCGACTCCGCACACGCTCCTTTTGGACAGTTCCTATTTCGCAGACTACATCGTGGAGCTGGCGCAAATTGATGAAGCTACGTCAGGAGTTCCGACAGCACGTGGAGTTTCGTATTGGGGATGGGTCATCAATCTGGCTGTGGGAGGATCCGTGGATGCCGTCTGGCCCCTTATTGGAGCGCTTTCCGCGGGGCCCTATTGCGATGGGCCTCCCCACTGGCTCTCGCCTATGCGAGGTGATAACTGAGTATGGGTGGGATTGGCCCGGCCGGTCCACGGCCGAATATCTCGAGCTCAGTCGGGAGCTCCCTCCTGTTGATCCGACCAGGCGGGATTCTTTTTACTGGAAGAACTCCGTTGATGGGCTCCCGTCCTCACGGCTGATTCAGCAGACCATCCGGCCACGGCGCCAACCTGTTGGGTGGGCCAACCTGTTTGGTGGCCCACTTTGGGTCCCGCGGCATGAGTTCATCCTCTGGCTGGCCGTACGCGAGCGTCTTTCGACGAGAGATAAGCCGTGGGTGTCCCTTCGGGCGGGAACCTCGGCCTGTGTGCTATGTGATGCATTGGTGCTCGAGACGACCCAGCACCTGTTCTTTGATTGTCCGTTTTCGCGACGGTGCCTTCGCCTTCTGCGCCTTCGAGTCCGATGGGCGTGGCCCTACAGGGAGTGGCCGCACGGCATCGTCTGGGCTTCATTACGCTGGCGGAGTAATCACCTGCTTATGGCTGCGAATAGGCACATCCTTGCTTCGCTTGTATATCATATCTGGATGGCACGCAATCAAGGTGGCGGGAGGGCACCATCATGTCCCCTGAGAGATTGATTATGTGTGTGGTTGATTTAGTTTGTATGCGTCTTAATGGCCTCTCTGCGAAATTTTCTTTGCAGAGAGCTGCTATAAGGCGGGTCTGGCAAGTTGCGTGGTAGTGGTCTCTGAGACATTCTATCACTTTTTGTTTTCCGTACAGTTACATATTTATATATAAAACGGGATTTATTCCAAAAAAAAAAGGTGTCTCCGATGAAAGGCGTGATGCGATTCGGAAAGAAAGGGAAGTTAAGTCCCAGATATATTGGTCCTTTTCGAATTACGGAAAAAGTTGGCGATGTTGCATACAGACTCAATTTGCCCTCATCGTTGTCTCAGATACATGACGTGTTTCATGTCTCAATGTTGCGGAGGTATGTTGCGAATCCTACCCATATTTTGAAAAATGAGCCTATCGAGCTAAAACCCGACTTGAGCTATGAGGAGCAGCCGGTGGAGATTCTTCTACACGAGGTCAAACAACTCAGGAACAAAGAAATTCCGCTGGTAAAAGTGTTGTGGAGGAATCAATCGGTCGAAGGGGCAATATGGGAAAGGGAAGATGATATGCGTACTAAATACCCCGACTTATTCCGGTAAGTTGAATTTCATTTTTGGTGAAAGGTAAGTTGAATTTCGAGGACGAAATTCTTTTAAGGAGGGGAGGATGTAATACCCGAGCCCTTAAACATCTTAGTTGGCCAATATAATTCATGCATTATGCTTGCTAACTTATATGAATTATGTGTTTGTTTATATACATGCATAATTCATATGAGTCTTACATGTTGCATATGATGTGCATTTTTATATTTTGCATACTTTATGTGATTTATTTAGCTAACGTAAGACTCTAATATTTGACATCATTCAAAAAAAAAAAATTAATAATAATAATATAAATAATAAAATAAATTATTTAGGAATCCTTATCCGATAGTTGAGTCGGTTTTGACATAAGACACGCGTTGATCGCTAGGTACGAATAAATAGGCATGTGGAGCTTACATGAGATTGGAACATTCATGTAAGTGAATAATCACAAGTTTTAGTAAATTTACACTAACTAAGGTCTTTCAAATATTTATATAATAAGGTATAGAAAGTAGTTATAGGGTCTTAAATGTAATTTACTAAATAAATGAACAAAACATAATTATCATGTTCCTTAATGCAAAAGCAAACAGCAACAGCCTTAGTTCTATATTTAATTTGTAAGGCAAAAGCATTTTCTCATCATCTTCACTTGCAAGAAACGAAATAGAAAGCAAAGAGAAAAAAACAAGAGAGAAAGGAAAAAAAAAGAAAAGAATAGGCTGAAACGAACTGAACCTTTAAGCATCACTTGCTTGCTTCTTTTCTCATGGGATGTTTTATTTCCATTGATAGGTATGACCTCGTGATTCTCTCAATAATAATTAATTGCTGTTTAATAGTGGGTTATATAGGACTAAAGAATGACACTTCAAGTTTTGCCTATGTGGAAATAACGATAATTCGTATGTGGTTTTGTTTTGATAAGCCTTGACTAGCTAAGTCGGATACAACTGATTTAAGGAAATCACACAAGGAAGCTGTATTTACCGTATCACATAAGGTCTATTATTATCAGGTAAGTGAAAATTCAACTACGACGCATGGACATAGTATTCGGTGTTTTATTATATACGTGCTTCGATGTTTCGATGATTTTTTGTGAAGGTGTTATATTTATTTGATTGATATTTACATATGAACTACGTGAACTCATGAGCATACCATTCACGACGTATACATGTGCATGCATATTATCGGGTACTGTCGAGTGTTGGCATGCATAGTTGTGATCGCCAGGGAGCGATGTATATGTGCCGATTATTGGCATGCAGTTGAGGTGTATGTGGTTATTACTAGTGCACCATCGACGGAAGGGGCGACCTGGGCAGGGGCGACCTAGGGTAGAAGACATTTTAGTCGTTTTCTATTTGTAAGCTATCTTTAGTATTGGGCCAAGTGTGTAAATATATATTAGTATAGGGACCTACTTGTAAATATACCATAAATATGGTATAAATAGCTAGAGTAGCTTGTATAGGTCCACAGAATTCACATTTCCAAGCTTAATGTACACACTTGATATTAAATCAAAAGATCTTAGCTTGAAGAACACTCTTCTCTTTCTTAGCCAATTACCTTCAACCCTAATTTCTCAAATCTTCAAGGTAATTCATCATAATTGAGTGTTAATTCTTTCTTGATTGTTAAGAACGAACCTAACAAGGTTCAAGAAAATCAAACTTATAATATACGATCAACCTACAAACAACAAAACCTTCCTCCGCGGTCTGTCTATTTTCCGACAACATCCAACATCAAAATCACTTGTGGCATCAACGGTTCTCTCACCTAAACTACGAAGATCTCCGAAGGAAAAATCCGAAAAGCCTCCCACAGAAGCAAACCCGTCCTATCAACTTCTCAACAACTAGAATATGAATAGATCTCTGTGGGCCCATGAGAGTTGAAAGCATAAGCAGAAAGTGTTGCTCGTGATTGTGGATGACTATTCAAGATACACCTGGACTAGATTTCTGAGATCAAAAGACGAAACCGTTGAACTGCTGATAAACTTCATGAAAAAACACAGAATTTAATGCAGAAATCCGTACAAGTGAAAAGTTTTCGGAAAAAATTCTCTCTCTAGGCGAAAATTCTCTCCTCCCTCTCTCTAGAAAACCTAGCCACCTTTTTCAAAATCCCTACCACCTCCACTTACCTCCGTCGCTGATCAAGCCTGCTTTGACGCCCACAGGCGGTTTCCGCGCCTTCCTCCATCGCCAGGATCAAACGGCGATGGGAGGAATTTGATCTTTCGTTCCTTTCGATCGTTTTTTGGATTTTGTCTCTCTTTTTTTATCAACAATCTGATGGCTGGTTCTTCCGTTCCTTCGGATCAATCTCGGGCAAGCTTGATTGGAAATATGCCTGATCTGCAGAATTTAATCGAGGAATATCCGTCGTTCGCAGTGGAATTTGATCGATCTCGCTTTGATGATCTCGCTGCCCGCGTGGCTGGTGGTATCTCACGATCTACCGCGACAGCCATGTCTGAGGGCTCCATGGTGGCGACGGCAGCGATGATGGCAGTGGCGCCTGTTACTCCTACGGCGGCTATGGTGGACATCGAACGCGTGGAACCCATGGCGACGTTGGGGGCTGATCTCAGATTTGCCGGCGAGGATGGCGACGAGGATGCTATTTCTGGCGCCGATCTTGCATATCTTGCGGATCTATTCAAGACACATCCACGTATGGAAAAGATCCTGCGTTATTTACGTAAGGATCTTGGCATAGAGTCTGGACTCCCACACCACCGCGCGCGCCTCTCCTGGGCTGACACATCGACGCCGCCATGTGCTGGGGCGGGCAAGAAGCCGGGTGGCAAACTGGTGGCTGCCCCGACGGCCAACGCTCCTTCCGTAACCACAAGCCCTAATCCTAGGCCCGTTAAGGCGCTGCCGCCGCGCGTTGAGGCGGCTGGACACCCTTCGTCGACTGCTGCTGCCTCTTCCTCTCAGCCGGCAGGCGTTCTTCCGACGGCAGATGGCCCATCTGTTGCTCCGTGCCCTAACCCTAACCCTAGGCCCGTTAAGGGTACTAGGGTTTTATCCACCGATGATACACGGCTGTACCCCTCGGGAGATATCCCACGTACGATCATCCAACCCCCGAGGGATGAACGCTTCCCACGCGTCAGCTTATTCCGGCGCCGGCCGGGCACCCCACCGCCGTCAAAACAGGGGCACATGGCTGTGGTGACGCCAGAAAAGGTGGATCATGGAGACAACCCTATGGCGGCTAGGGTCTCTCCTACCAAATTGGGCCGCCACCCAAACTCCGACGACGGAGCTAGGGTTTCTCATGATGAGCCTTGTCCTACCCCAGCGAACACCTCCGGGGCTTTTGCATCAACCGCACCACCGGCCACGGCACTGCGATCTTTCGCCTCGGTGACCAAGGACGG
Organism: Lindernia subracemosa; assembly: GCA_028392965.1. Classification (NCBI taxonomy): domain Eukaryota; kingdom Viridiplantae; phylum Streptophyta; class Magnoliopsida; order Lamiales; family Linderniaceae; genus Vandellia; species Vandellia subracemosa. The sequence continues at coordinate 68,767 of JAQPCC010000173.1, read as the reverse complement.
GACAGCGCAAGGCAATCGCCGGGAAACCATAACGCGAATCCCCCTTATGTATACGGCGCCAGATATTGTTGATGGTGTGGCGGTAGTCTCTTCGACATGGGAAGTTGCGCGTCAGGGCTTCGCGCGCTGGGAACACACGCTGGTGGGCTATTTCCTCGGAAAGAGACCCTACTTTCCCTTTGTCGAACGATTTGTGCGCTCGATCTGGTCCGATTTGGTGGAGGTAAAGGCTACCATAAACGGTTTCTTCAAATTCAGATTTGCCAACTCTGAGGCGATGCATGGGGTATTAGAAGGAGGGCCTTGGCTCTTGCGGGGCCAACCCCTGTTTCTTGAGAAATGGCGACCGGGGATGTCCTTTGGCAAACGTGATCTTGTCGAGGTCCCACTTTGGGTTAAGCTCTGGAACGTGCCTAGCGAATTCTGGACTCCTGCTGGATTGGGTGTTATCGTTAGTGGGGTGGGTCGACCCCTCTTTGCCGATGGTGTGACCGCTAACGGCAACCGCATTGACTATGCACGCATCTGTGTGCTCAAGAAGCTGGATGACCCGTTTATTGACCATTTCAATATTCGGCTCCCTTCGGCACATGGTGAAATTACCGGGGTGGTTCCAGTCCGTGTCACGTACGAATGGAAGCCTTCAAAATACATCCACTGCAGCTCCTGGAATCATACCTCTGTTGGCTGCCCAACGACACCATCGGGATTGAAGCCTGCAACTACACCGCGGATTACTTCAAATGCAGTTCGTCCACTTGGACGACGAGGGGCTACCCATGAACCACCACGCACGACGGCAGGCCAGCAACAGCCACAGTTTTGGCGTCAAGTTGACAAGGGCAAAGGCAAGCTGGTTACCACTACTACGGACAACCATTCTCCCCGTCATGACCCTCAGCAATTGGTGAATGTTAAGAACTCCTTCGCCATTTTACAGTCCTTATCTGAGGATGGTGAGACTTCTTTGGGCCCTGAAAGCATGACGGCCCGACATGATTCTTTATGATTCCACTTGGTGCTTGGAACGTTCGTGGTCTCAACCGTCGGGACCATGGCAGGGCGGTGGGGGACCTTATCTCGCGGTATTCCATTCGACTCATAGGGCTACTCGAAACGCGGGTTGCTGCCTGCAACGCATCCTTTATCTCTACATCGATATGTCCACAATGGACTTGGTTTTTTGACTACTACTCTGGTCCCGGAGCACGCATCTGGATTGGTTGGGACCCATCTACAGTTACAGTTACTGTTGACGCCTTTCATGATCAGGCCATCCACTGTCGGGTTGTATCTCTGGCTGCTCAAGAATCATTCTTTGTTACTTTTCTCTATGGCCGCAATCGTAGGGAGGAGCGTACTAGCCTTTGGGATGATCTCGTTCATTTATCCCCGGCACTTACCTTGGAGGCTTGGATCGTGTTGGGAGATTTCAACGTCATTGCTGCACCAAATGAGGCCCGTGGAGGGAACCCGACTGCAGCTGACTTTGTCGAGCTAACCTCATGCGTGGTAGCGGCTGACCTTGCCCTTCTGCCGATGACGGGTCAGTTCCTCACTTGGCATAATCGTCAACGTGGGGACAGAGCTATTTGGCGCCGACTTGATCGTATGCTGGTTAATCCGACCTGGCTTGTCCGCTACGAGGGCATGCATTATCATGGCGATCTACCTGCCACATCGGACCACTCGCCCATCATCCTACTTGGCAGGAATTGCATGGGCACAAGGGGATCAGTCTTCCGTTTTGACAATTTTCTCACTAAGGACTCGCGATTTCTACCGATTGTTCGAGATGTCTGGGATCGCCGCCTACGAGGATGTCCCATGTTCCGTCTTCTTAAACGACTTAAGCTTCTGAAGCCACACCTCAAGCAATTAAGACGGGACAAGGGTGACCTCCATCAGAATGTGATTGATGCGCGCCATTTTCTTGATCTGAGCCAGCGGTTTGCGTATGACTTCCCGGCTGATACTCGATTCCATACTTTTGAAGGGGTTTGTCGTACACTATACGCAGCAGCGGTTGAGATGGAACAGTCTTTCTTATCTCAGCGGGCGAAGCTTGCATGGCTTAAGGATGGTGATCAATGCACCTCCTTTTTCTTCAAGCGTGTGGCAATGCGTCGGGCGTTGAACCGTATTAATTCTCTGGAAGCTGCCGATGGTGGATCTATTGACGGCCATGCTAGCGTCAAGGAGGAGCTCATTCGTTTCTACACACTATCTACTGGGTACCACGGCTGCCCCGGCAGTGGACGTGGAATCTTTACGCGGATTCATATCCCGTCCGCTGACGACGGACGAGTCACTCTTGATGATTGGCCCCATTGACAATCCTGAGGTCAAAGAGGCACTCTTTTCCATGGGGGATGACAAGGCTCCTGGTCCAGATGGCTATACGACAGCCTTCTTTAAGGCTGCTTGGCACATAATCGGAGATGATGTGCAGCTTGCAGTACAGGAATTTCCGCACTGGTGTCTTCGTGAAGGAGCTGAACTGTACACTCATCACCCTTATCCCTAAGGGTGACTCCCCGAGGTTTCCTTCGGATTATCGGCCAATCTCCTGCTGTAATGTGCTTTATAAAATTATTTCTAAGGTGCTTGCCAATCGCCTAAAGCGAGTTCTCCCGACGCTTGTCCATATCTCGCAGACGGCCTTTATCCATGGGCGGAGGATCACTGATAATATCCTCTTGGCCCAAGAGCTCTGTCATGGCTACAGGAATCTACATTTCCCCCCTCGAGCCCTGCTTAAGGTTGATCTGGCGAAAGCCTATGATAAGGTGGAATGGTCGTTCATCCTTACTGCATTGGAGGCTATGAATTTCCACCCCATCTTCACCCATTGGATTCGGTGTTGCTTGACCTCCACCTTCTTCTCTCTGAATCTTAATGGTTGTGCGGAGGGTTTCTTCCCGGGGAAGCGAGGCTTACGGCAAGGCGACCCTATAGCACCCTATCTCTTCACACTTGTCATGGAGGTATTTCGTGGGATTCTGCAGCATCGCATCTCGACTGGGCCTGGGTTTCGATTCCATTGGCGTTGCGAGGCCTCATCCCTTGCCCTTCTCTCCTTTGCTGACGATATCCTCCTTTTCTGTCATGCTGACGTGAATTCGGTGATGGTACTCAAGGAATCCTTGGCGTATTTTGGGCAACTTTCTGGACTTCATGCCAATCCTAGGAAGAGCGAGCTTTTCCTATCAAAGCGCGCCGAGCCATTGGCCCCATTATTGGAGTCCATTACGGGGTTTCGACTGGGCCATTTGCCAGTACGCTATTTGGGGTTGCCTCTCATTACCTCACGTCTCACGCTTCATGATTGCCAGCCGCTATTACTGGAGGTAGACAGACGATTAGGATCTTGGCTGAATCGCTCCTTATCCTATGCGGGTCGGATCCAGCTTATCCGATCCGTCATCTCGGCGATTCATCTCTACTGGTCTGGGGTTTTCATGCTACCGAAAGGGGTAATCAAGGCGTTGGAGGCTAAGATGCGGAACTTCTTATGGGCATCATCTACGGCCAAGGTAGCTTGGATTGATGTATGTTGTCCACGTTCCGAGGGTGGCCTTGGCATCCGCTCGATTGAGGTCGATAATAAGGCCCTTATTCTTAAGCAGCTATGGAGTGTTGTGCGGCGCGACCCATCATCCATCTGGACCATGTGGCTCTATGATACCAGGCTACGGGAGAAATCCATATGGACTGTCCGCGTTTCGACCTCTACCTCGTGGAGTTGGCGGAAAATCCTGAAGCTACGTTCTATACTTCGGCCTCTCATTCGCTTCAAGGTGGGTGATGGATCTTCGATATGGCTATGGCTGGATCCCTGGCTCTCAGAGACCCCCCTTCTTGAGCGGTTTCCGCGGGCACCACTCGCCATGGGGATGCCTTCGGATACGATGCTTAGTGCTGTGATCTCCCCAGAAGGATGGAACTGGCCTGCGCAAACGACCACGGAGTACTTAGAGATTGCTCCATCACTTCCGACGATTGATCCCCACTCGCGAGATGTGATTCTTTGGTCCAGCACCGGAGATGGACGGTTCTCTACGGCCTCTGCCAGGGCTGCGCTACATCCGCGACGAGAGCGCGTCATGTGGGCGTACCTATTTGGGGGTGCTCTTCACATCCCCCGACACGAGTTTATTCTTTGGCTTGGCATTCGTGATCGCCTGTCCACTAAGGATAAGGCATGGGTGGCGCAACTTGGAGGCTCATCTATGTGCATCCTCTGTGATTCCCAGGCGATTGAGACGGTGAATCACCTTTTCTTTGATTGCCCCTTCTCAAGAAGGTGCATCACTCTCCTACGTAGGAAGACTCGCTTTAGCTGGCCCTTTTCCGACTGGAAGCGTGGCATCTCTTGGGCATCCTTGCGGTGGCGTAGTGACCATTTGGCTAACATGGCATTTCGACACCTGCTTGCGTCTATTGTTTACCATATTTGGATGGAACGGAATCGTCGCTGGAGCGAGGGCAGGATCAGCAGGCCGGAACGGGTGATAGAGGAGGTTGTGCGTTTAGCTTGCCTACGTCTTTCTACTCTTCATGCTCGTTTTTGTTTACAACTTATTGCCCTACGTAGAGTTTGGCGTGTAGCTTGGTGATTTGCTTGTTCACGGTAGCCTGTTACCGTTTTGCTTCCCTTTGTATCTTTTATTACGTAATATATGGAAAATTCCAAAAAAAAAAAAAAAAAAAAAAAAAAAGAAATCCGTACAAGTAATCCGTTCAGATAACGGTACAAAATTCAAGAACAAAAGTCTAAAGGATTTCTACGACTCCGTAGGAATTTCACAACAATTCTCAGCAGCTCGGACCCCTCAACAAAACGGCGTAGTGGAGCGAAGAAATAGAACATTAATTGAAGCAGCACGAACAATGCTGATCAACTCTAATCTTCCCCACTTTCTTTGGGCTTAAGCAGTCAATACCGCTTGTTTCACGCAAAACAGAACAAGCATCAACAAACGGTTTGACAAAACACCCTATGACAAGGTGGAGTGGAGTTTCCTACTGGCGACGATGCAGGCTATGGGGTTTCACCCACGTTTCATTGAGTGGGTTCGCATCTGCCTGACGACGACGACCTTCTCCATTAATGTCAATGGCCGGGTCACGGGTTATTTTGCTGGGAAGCGAGGCCTCCGTCAGGGCGACCCCATTTCCCCATACCTATTTACCTTGGTTATGGAAGTGCTTCATGGCATTGTTGATGACTGTATTAAGGCGGAGCCTCGGTTCCAATTCCACTGGCGGTGTGCCGATATCTCTCTACCCATGCTACTCTTTGCTGATGACCTTCTCCTTTTTTGCCATGCCAATGCAGTCTCGGTTGGGGTTTTCAAGACATCGCTGGATCGATTCTCGGTTCTCTCGGGCCTCTCTCCTAATCCGGCTAAGAGCTCGATGTTTCTCCCCCGACGGGCAGAGGGTTTACTGGGCCAGCTGCAGCCCATCTTGGGTTTTCCTTTAGGTACTCTCCCAGTACGCTACCTAGGAGTACCACTGCTGGCCTCAAGACTGTCACTGTCGGACTGCGCTCCATTATTGCAGAAGGTGGATATATGATTAGGCTCGTGGCTTAATCGATCCCTTTCATATGCTGGCCGGGTGCAACTAATAAAGTCAGTCCTTCAGTCGTTGCATCTTTATTGGTCTGGTGTTTTCCTGCTACCCAAGGGCATTGTTCGGGCACTTGAGGGTAAGTTCCGGCAGTTCTTATGGGGTGGCACATCTGTCTGCCTGTGGCGGAAGGGGGCTTGGGTATCCGCTCGGTGGCTTCGGAAAATAGGGTGCTCCTTTTTCAGCTACTTTGGCGACTCATCTCCCGATCCCCGGGGTCCATCTGGGTGGAGTGGATATATCGTACTCGACTCCGCACACGCTCCTTTTGGACAGTTCCTATTTCGCAGACTACATCGTGGAGCTGGCGCAAATTGATGAAGCTACGTCAGGAGTTCCGACAGCACGTGGAGTTTCGTATTGGGGATGGGTCATCGATCTGGCTGTGGGAGGATCTGTGGATGCCGTCTGGCCCCTTATTGGAGCGCTTTCCGCGGGGCCCTATTGCGATGGGCCTCCCCACTGGCTCTCGCCTATGCGAGGTGATAACTGAGTCTGGGTGGGATTGGCCCGACCGGTCCACGGTCGAATATCTCGAGCTCAGTCGGGAGCTCCCTCCTGTTGATCCGACCCGGCGGGATTCTTTTCACTGGAAGAACTCCGTTGATGGGCTCCCGTCCTCACGGCTGATTCAGCAGACCATCCGGCCGCGGCGCCAACCTGTTGGGTGGGCCAACCTGTTTGGTGGCCCACTTCGGGTCCCGCGGCATGAGTTCATCCTCTGGCTGGCAGTACGCGAGCGTCTTTCGACGAGAGATAAGCCGTGGGTGTCCCTTCGGGCGGGAACCTCGGCCTGTGTGCTATGTGATGCATTGGTGCTCGAGACGACCCAGCACCTGTTCTTTGATTGTCCGTTTTCGCGACGGTGCCTTCGCCTTCTGCGCCTTCGAGTCCGATGGGCGTGGCCCTACAGGGAGTGGCCGCACGGCATCGTCTGGGCTTCATTACGCTGGCGGAGTAATCACCTGCTTATGGCTGCGAATAGGCACATCCTTGCTTCGCTTGTATATCATATCTGGATGGCACGCAATCAAGGTGGCGGGAGGGCACCATCATGTCCCCTGAGAGATTGATTATGTGTGTGGTTGATTTAGTTTGTATGCGTCTTAATGGCCTCTCTGCGAAATTTTCTTTGCAGAGAGCTGCTATAAGGCGGGTCTGGCAAGTTGCGTGGTAGTGGTCTCTGAGACATTCTATCACTTTTTGTTTTCTGTACAGTTACATATTTATCTATAAAACGGGATTTATTCCAAAAAAAAAACAATCGAGTACCAAACATCAAATTTCTTCGGATATTTGGATGTAAATGCTTCTTCATCTTCGATGACAAGACCAATCGCGGCAAATTCGCACCAAAAGGAATCGAAGCAATTTTCATAGGGTACTCTTCAGTCTCCAAAGCATAGCGCATCTATATCAAAATGGAACGCCTCGTACAAGAGAGCATCAATATTACGTTCGATGAATCACAAATGGCTCTTGTTCAAAACAGTTCAAGACCCGCACCGAATGGTTTGACTTTTGATCACGACGGATCAGGACTCGTACCTACATGAGAAAAGGCTTCTGAACACACCAGTTCTGAACCCGTACAAGAAAAGGATTCAAAAAGTTCTCCTACCAATGAAAATTCCCCCACTAAAAATATGGAATGGGATTTCTTATTTGAAGACTTATTCTTAAACACAGTGCAACCAAGAATGCAAAATCTCCAAATAGTTCAGGAAAATACAGATGAAATACCAAAAAGCTCAGAAGAAACACAGACCACTGAGACTTCACCAATAGCAGACAATAGTCCGACCGACGACATACAAATAAATGAACCATCATCGTCGCAAATTAATGATTCTCCGACTGCTAGTGAAGAATCTCCACAAAGTGCAGACATCTTCTAACCGAGCCTATCGAGGACGTATAGCCAAATCCTTTAACTTCAGAATCACCTGAAGCACCGGTACCCCATACAGGAAAATGGACCCGTGCTCATCCGACAAATCAGATTATCGGTGAACTTTCAACAGGCGTACGCACTCGCTCATCTACAGTAAATGAGTGTCTATACTCATGCTTTATAAGTAAGAGCGAACCAAGAAAGGTCGCAGAAGCTCTACAAGATCCAAATTGGATAAACGCTATGCAAGACGAACTCAACCAATTCGAAAGACTTCAAGTTTGGCGATTGGTGCCATGACCCGCTCACAAAACCATAATTGGCACCAAATGGATCTTCAAAAATAAAATGACGAGAATGGAATAATAATCAGGAACAAAGCACGACTGGTAGCCAAAGGTTATAACCAACAGGAAGGCATAGATTACGATGAAACATTCGCTCATGTTGCACGAATTAAAGCCATAAGAATATTCTTAGCCTACGCAGCTCACCAGAACTTCTTAGTCTATCAAATGGACGTCAAAACCGCCTTTTTCAACGGCATTTTGAAGAAGAAGTATTTGTTGCTCAACCTGATGGGTTTCAGAATAGTAAATTTCCTGATCACGTCTACAAACTCGAGAAAGCACTATATGGACTAAAGCAAGCCCCGAGAGTGTGGTACGACGTATTAACAGAATTCCTAATAAAATCAGAATTTACAAAAGGAACCATAGACACCACTCTCTTCGTCAAAAGACATGGAAAAGATATATTAATCGTCCAAATCTACGTCGACGATATAATATTCGGTTCAACAGATGATCGGCTGTGCAAAAAGTTTGGCAACCTCATGACCACAAAATTTGAAATGAGCATGATGGGAGAAATGTCATTCTTCCTAGGAATACAAGTCAAACAAATGTCAGATGGAATATTTATCAGTCAGTCAAAATACATTCAAGATATTCTAAAGAGATATGGAATGGACTCGAGCTCCTCAATGCCAACTCCGATGTCTCCGAGCTGCAAAGTCGATGCTGATCTCTCAGGGAAATTAGTAAATGAAACAGAATATAAAGGCATTATAGGCTCACTTCTATATCTCACCTCAAGTCGACAGGATATAGTCTTCTCCACGTGTCTTTGTGCTCGTTTTCAAGCCCAACCAATGGAGTCGCACATGCTTGCAGTAAAGCGTATCCTTCGCTATCTAAAAGGAACACAAAACCTAGGACTGTGGTATCCTAAAAATGCAAACTTTGAATTAATTGGATACACTGACTCTGACTATGCAGGATGCAAATTAGACAGGAAAAGCACCTCCGAAAGCGCTCAATACTTAGGCGACAAGTTGGACTGCTAGTCATCCAAAAAGCAAAACTGCGTGTCCACATCTACAGCTGAGGCCAAATACGTCGTTGCTGCTAGTTGTTGCTCACAAATACTATGGATGCGGACTTAACTTCGCGACTATGTATTTGATTTGAATAACATTCCCATTTATAGTGATTCTAAGAGTGCTATAGCTATTACATGCAATCCTGTACATCACTCACGTACAAAGCACATAAACATACAATATCATTTTATAAAGACTGTGTTGAAAAAGGAATCATTGACATGTACTTTGTGAAAACTGAGCTACAGCTTGCCGATTTATTTACCAAGGCTTTGGATGAAAAACGCTTCCAATTCCTTGTATCCAAAATCGGCATGCTAAATCTCAGTTAAAAGCTTTTATGATTTCTTTTCATATTAATGTCATTTATGTGTTTTCTAAATACTATGCATTAATTGAGGAGGAGAATTTTTATACTTTCTTACATAAATATCGATGCCGAATTAGGGGGGAGAAAATATTTTTTAGAAAAACAAGGCTTTATTTGAGGGGGAGAAAATATGACAAATTTATGAGTTTATAGTACCTATTTGATTAATCAAAATGCTATTAGGGGTCAAAAAGTAAATATTTTTGTTTCGGTGCATGATATGTAATTTGTCATTTTACTGTTGCATCCGAAAAAGTGTATAAAGGATTTTGTTTTCGCATCAGTCGATTCGAAAACCCCAATTCAGTTTTTTTTCGCACGTCAAATTTTTTTCGCTTCAATATTTTTCGCACGATTCATCGTTGCTCCTCGAACCAAAGCCTCAGAAAATCCTCGTCTATCGATTGGTAAGGAGACATTCCATTTACATCACTCGATTGAAACACTGATATTCGATTCCAAATGTTTTAAACTAGCTTTAATTTCAAAATCGCACTTTTGTTTTGCTTTAGCCTTCAAATCAATTCAATGTTTTGATCGATGCGATTTCATCTCAAATGGTTTGATTTTACACGTAAATCAAGTTCTAAGTTCGCTTTCATCAAACTTTTCGTTCCAAATAAAATCGCAACAGTTAAAAGTTTATCGGTTTCTTCGCAAAAGTTTTTCGTACACAATTTACGTATGAACGGTTCACATTCTTCGTATACATTGACATATTCCTCTGTTTTTCGCAAAAATACTCTTTCATGCTGTCAAAAATGGTTTTCGTACGAAAATACCTTCCCATTGAAGATTTCGTCTTCGTCGGTGAGTTTTCGTACTCAGTCAATACGACAAACAATCTTCGTACGAAAACGTTTGATAGTTTCCGTATGAATATTTTAATTGCCGTACACGCTTTAATTTTTCGAACGAAACCGTCTTCGCAATATTTTTCAACGCATCCATAGAAAATTTTTCGAACGAAAGCTTTTTCGAACGCGTCTATGTTCCGAAAACATTCAGATAGTTTTTCGTACGCTAACACTTTTCGAATGCTACAGTACTTTTACACGAAAAAGTCTGTCATTTTTCGAATGCTACAGTACTTTTACACGAAAAAGTCTGTCATTTTTCGAATGCTACAGTAGCAGCACAACACAAATTTTTTCGAACGAAATACTTAGCAAATTTTCGAACGCAAATACTTCATTTTTTTCGTACACACAATTTCGATTAAAATACTGTTTTCTAACGAAACACTTCAATACTTTTTGGAACGCAACACTTAGCTAGTTTTTGGACGAAAGAATTACTTAGCAAAATTTTCAAACAAAACTTACACCTTATAAACCTTTGAAATTTTTGTACAACTTTTCTCGAATGCCTTGTAAAGAAATATAAATATATCAGAAAATTTATTATTACACAACAACTTCTCACTTTTTCTAAGCATTATCTTGCCTCAAAGATTGTACTAAATCTCTTTTTCATTATGGACAGAATTAAATGGCTTCCATTGATCAAATATATCCTACGCACAAATGGATGGATGTACGGGACAACAACTTCCAATTAGATCCCAACACATTCAAATGACCTGATCCCATAATGATCTCAATTCTCAGAAATCATCCTCTCTGGCCAGCATTTAACATGACGACTCTTGTGCAATGGTGTACCTACAACAATTATGGGCCACCATGAAGAGACGGATTGAACGAGACAATTCCATAGTGGTTCAAGCCACCATTGACAAAACTACGGTGGTAATAACCAAAGAAGTACTCCAGAGGGTGCTACAACTTCCTATATACAATGAATACCAAGAAGTTCCAACCGAACAAGAGCTTCTCAAAGACATGCCATTAATGGGGCATGCACCTCCACTTGCCAGCCCGTCTGCATTTCAACAAGGCAAGATCACGCACCCATGGAAGACACAGTTCGGGCAGGTAAACAAATGCCTCTCCCCAAAGCACACCGGCTTCGACAAAGGCAATTTGGCTATTTACGAGTCTTCCACAGGATCATCTTCTCCAAACGCTACGACTACACGCAACTGCTGTGGAGCGATTTGGAAGACCAAGTTCAAACGAGGGACCAGGCAAAGAGGACCAAATGTGTTTCATACCTCCGCTGGTTTCCTCTTCTCATCAAACATTTCATGGCGGCTACTCCAACATTTCCAACAAGGTCGAGTGACGAAGACTACATCCCGTCGAAACTCAAGTTCCTCCAGAAGGCGAAAGCTGAACCGAAGTGGATGAGCCGACCAATGCCGATCCCAGAGACACTTCTCCAGCTTGCCTCAAGGGAATCAATTATGGTGTACTGTGCCCAGTGTAATACCCGTAAAATTTAATACGGGGATTTCGCAAAACTTCGAAATTAGTAAAGATAAGTTTGGGCAGGCTTGAAATTGAGCCCAAATAATAATTGGGCCCAAGCCCGATAAAGAAGGAAAACTTTAGGGACTGGAAAATAATTAGGCCAAAAGGACTGGATGGATTCGTATTTTTCATAGAGAAATGGTTTGCGATGAAGAAAGAGACAAAAGGAGGAAAATTACAAAAAAGACCCTTTCTTAGCTTAAGAGGAAATTGCATCACCACCTTATCACCTCCTTGTCATCACGTAAGTCTCTCCCCAACTTAAATATACAATACTTCAAAAACTTCAGAAGAAAAAGAACGAGGAGAGGAAGGCGAGAGAGAAAGGAAGAGAGGAAATTTGGCAAAAGTTCCTTCCAAGCTTCATCAAACAATCTGTTTAAAACACTGCTTAGGACGTGAGGTAGGTGAAACCTACAAACCCAAAAAAAAACTGATATTTTAAACTGTTATATTTATGGTGAAAGGATCACCTTCGTTTTTGGTATGATTTAATGCTATGTGTGATGATTGATGTTTTAACAACCCAAAATATGGGTTTTAATTATGTGTTGAGTTTCTGGAATTTGTTGAAGATATGAAGATTTGAAGAACACTGTTTTTTCGTATACTGTTCTGTGTTTTCGTATGATTTCTTGTTTTCGGACCATTTGAAGTTTTTCACGGGCCAGTTATTTTGCGAACTGTGAGAGGAAAAAGTTTTCGCGGGCCAAAAACCAGTTTTCGCGGGCTGAGGTAGTTCGCGAACTGTGAGACATCACGGGCCGAAACCAGTTTTCGCGGGCTGAGGTAGTTCGCGAACTGTGAGACATCACGGGCCGAAAACCAGTTTTCGCGGGCCGACAGCCAGTTTTCGCGAACTGAGCTGTTCGCCACTCTTCATTAGGTTTCGCGAACCAAGCTTTTCAATTTTTATAAGGTTTCGCGAACCAAGCTTTTCGCCAACTGTTTTCGTACCAAAGCTTTTCGCCAGGTCAACTTTTATAAAATATTTTCGAACTTGGACCCCATTTTCGGGTCAACTGATAGAGGAGTATTGAGTCTTAAATAATTCACTATTTTTGGGATTTTAAAGTATTTGAACCAAAAGTACGTTTTATATATCCTAATGATTTTTGAGGGTTTTTCGGATATACTTGATATGTCCTGCGATTAATTGTTCATGCATCCACGGCATGTCATGACGAGAGCATTGATCGCATTTGTGCGATGGGAGAGTGTATGCCCTTCTTTGGCAGAGATTTGTGAGGTTAAGACTCGAGATGCACCTGACGGGAGACAGACGTGATCGCTCTGTCTACTCAGGCTTGAGCAACCTGAGGTGCCCACCGTCGTTGGATTGCTCGACTTGACGGGAGATAGACGTGATCGTTCTATCTACCCGGGTACAGTGTGAAAACGCGACTCGGGGTGCCCACCGTCATGAGATGAGATTAGGCAGGAGATAGACGTGATCGTTCTATCTACCCGGGTACAGTGTGAAAACGCGACTCGGGGTGCCCACCGCCATGAGATGTGACTTCCGAGTCTGTGTGACCGGATGATTGATGTGATGTTGCGCGCGAGGTGCCGAGTCTAACCTAGGGCCCTGAGTATTGAGATATGAGAAAAATGAGCGTGCATTTGTCATGTGAGGTATTGGGATTTGGGGACATGTGCACGCATGCATCGCATTACTTTTTTTTTTTTTTTTGGGGAAATTTCCGTATATATAAATATATATATATATGAAAGAGTACATCGTACAAAGGCGCCTACCACGCAACACGCCACAAACGTCTAATAGCCGCACATTGCAAAACACACTTTGCAGCTGTGCCAGTGAGACGTAAACACACTAAATCAACAACGCACGCAACCAAACTATCAGGAGAAGGGATAATACCCTCCCGCCAACACCGGTTCCGCGCCATCCAGATATGATAAACAAGCGAAGCAAGAAGGTGCCGATTCGCAGCGAATAGAAGGTGAGCCCGCCTCCAGCGCATAGCTGCCCAAGCAATGCCGTGCTGCCACTCCGCATATGGCCAGGCCCACCGAACCTGACGACGAAGAAGGCTAAGGCAGCGGCGCGAAAGCGACAGTCAAAGAAAGGTGCTGAACCATTTCGACGACCGACTCATCGCAAAGACACAAGCCGAAGTTCCCGCACGCTGAGCCACCCATGGCTTATCGCGCGAGAGACGCTCACGGATAGCCAACCATAAAATAAACTCATGTCGGGGGACACGTAGCGGGCCACCAAACAGAGAAGCCCAGGCCACAGGCTGTCGCCTAGTCCGAATCGTCTGCCTAATCAAGCTAGTGGTCGGCTGACCATCAAAGGAACCTCTCCAAAAGAAAGCGTCCGGTCGGTCCGGATCAACCGAAGGCAGCTCCGAGCTGAAGTCAAGAAACTCCATCGTGGTCTGGGCCGGCCAGTCCCACCCCTCCGAAGAAATCACCTCAGATAGGCGTGAGCGAGTGGGTAGCCCCATGCATCGCATTACTTTGATGTTCACATACTGGGCAATTTTGCTCAGGGTTACATGTTTTATAGGTACGGGTGAGTAGCGGCTGGTGGCGGTGACTCCACGGGCTTTTGGGGGCGGATGCAGTACATGGGACGCGACCTGTGGAGGCGTAGGATTGTTTTGATATTTTGGGGCTTCGGCCCGTTGTAAAGACTAGTACGGCTTTTGTAAAACAACTCTTTTATATAGTGTATAATAAACTATGTATTTTTGTTTTTGTAAAATGGGCTTTCCGCGGCTTTCGTTGCGAAAACCCGCCAACTATTTATGTTTAAAAAGTGGGGTCGCCACACCCAGCATCACCGATCACTTCCTACGTTTCTGGACAACCCACCAGAAACCAACCCCGGGACGAGCCAACGAGTGTGTTAGGGTCCTGAGAGAACTATCGACCCGGCCCCTCACACTTCATCACCCTCTTCAGAACATACCTAGTCTGAAGAGTTGGTGACTCGAATCCAAACGGTTGTGGTCACTACCCCTTCTTCACAAAACATTCCGTCCCCAACCCTCATAGGATCAGAGGCTGATACGTTCAACCTCAGGGTAGAAGTCGCCGCATCTGGGGCGACGGCGCAAGCACAACCCGTCCTTGCCCATTCGGTCGTCTCTCAACAGACGATCGTCTCACATACGCAGTGGGAACCAAGTACGCTATCTCTGCTTCCCTCTAAAGCAGCAGATATTGAAACAGGTGGAACGCAGCCCCCATCCACCACCATTCTTGAACTCACATCGAGTCTAGTGTCCACTCTTCCTACATTTTCTGACTTTTTTAGGACACAGACACTTTTGACACCGTCTACACTTGGTCTTCGTGACCAAGTCAGAACTTCCATAGCCACATCCATCGTTGATGTGACGCGAGGATCGGAAGGAAGCCCCGACATGGCCAACATAACAACAACCGTGCAATCGGGCCATTTGCCTGAGCTAGTCTCAAGGCGAATGTAAACAAGAAGCCTCGTGGCCCCGTCTTCACAAGTGTAACGTCCCCGTTCCTATTCCTTAATGTGCACGTATATCTATAAAACGTTCGCATAAAATTTTTCGCCTTTCATAAACATTCAGGTAACATACAAACGGGGCGCACATCTAGACGTATGCACTTTAACACATAATATACATATCATGCTTATTTCAGCAAAACCCAACGGTCTATAATATTTCATTAAACTATATGAAAACGATGAACAGAGGGAAACAGGATGAGAGCGTAGCCGGCCGACCTTGAATCCATGTCTGTACGCGAAAGCTTTACTTTACTAAGTTCGCTCGTAATCTACATCACTGTGAAGACAACAATTCAGAGTATGATCGCAACTGTAAATCTACAATTTTAAAACTGTAAGCAAATAACATGTAATTCACCAAATCCGTATCATCATCATCTTTCCATCATGTAGCCATTCCGTCGTATAAATAATCATATAATCATTCGCATAACCATTTTGTCAGACATTCCATCATGTAACCATCGTTCACATGATTCCTATGACATATGCAGTTCTATATGATGATACTCCCGTTATGAACCCGCTCGTCAACGAACTATCGATCATATGTGTGCCCATGCATAGGGACTCTGTAGGCATTTCTTTATTTTGGTGCCTGTACAGGACTCTGTCATCCCCCGATTTGTAGGGACGTAACCGTAGCATAATATGCCGCGTCATCCGAAGCCGTAGCAGTCATAACAGTTTCTCCCTTTTCTTTACATATGAATGCACATGACATATGACGTAAGGTTGTACCAATCAAACCGATTCATATTTCACGTATATCACATAATTCATCACCTTTCACATTCTTTCACATATCATGTATTCTGTTAATCATATTGTACATATACAAGGCACACTGAAATAAATATATCACGGCATCATATTTCAAAGATCTCATGAAAGCTAACATTGAATCACATAAGCACATAAGGTACACATTGCCGATCATACTCACATGTTTACGCCTATAACCCTTTTCTTTTCAGTTGACCTTGTCCTTGCCTTTTTCGGGATCACGACTTATAATAATATCGGTCCGAACATCAATATATGATCCATGTACTTTTTTATATGCATACTGTGAATGACATAAATTTGGCTGTTTTTCTTCTTTAATCCCTTATTACTATATTGAGGTCATTAGTGTGGCGACCCTACTTTTTAAACATAAATAGTTGGCGGGTTTTCGCAACGAAAGCCGCGGAAAGCCCATTTTACAAAAACAACCTAGTATATTATACAATATATAAAAGAGTTGTTTTACAAAAGCCGTACTAGTCTTTACAACGGGCCGAAGCCCCAAAATATCAAAACAATCCTACGCCTCCACAGGTCGCGTCCCATGTACTGCATCCGCCCCCAAAAGCCCGTGGAGTCACCGCCACCAGCCGCTACTCACCCGTACCTATAAAACATGTACCCTGAGCAAAATTGCCCAGTAGGTGAACACCAAAATAATGCGATACATGCGTGCACATGTCCCCAAATCCCAATATCTCACATGACAAATGCACGCTCATTTTTCTCATATCTCAATACTCAGGGCCCTAGGTTAGACTCGGCACCTCGCGCGCAACATCACATCAATCATCCGGTCACACAGACTCGGAAATCACATTTCATGGCGGTGGGCACCCCGAGTCGCGTTTTCACGCTGTACCCGGGTAGATAGATCGATCACGTCTATCTCCCGCCTAATCTCATCTCATGACGGTAGGCACCCCGAGTCGCGCTCCCACGCTGTACCCGGGTAGATAGAACGATCACGTCTATCTCCCGTCAAGTCGAGCCATCCTACGACGGTGGGCACCTCAGGTTGCTCAAGCTTGAGTAGACAGATCGATCACGTCTGTCTCCCGTCAGGTGCACATACGAGTCTTAACCTCACAACTCTCTGCCAAAGAAAGGCATACACTCTCCCATCGCACAAATGCGATCAATACTCTCGTTATGACATGCCGTGGATGCATGAACAACAAATCCCAAGCCATATTTCGTATATATGAACAACCCCAAAATTCTTAAATCATGCATTTAAATCATATCTCCAAAATCTCGAAAATACTTTATATTAAAAGATTTGAATTGAAATTTGAACTAAGACTCAAAGTATTCCCACCAGGCCCGTGAAAAGCCCATTAAAAGCTGACCTGGCGAAAAGTTTACTAAGTGGCGAAAAGGTTTGATATGGCGAAAAGCTGGGTTCGCGAAAATATAAGTTGGCGAAAAGCTTGGTTCGCGAAAACAAAAGTTGGCGAAAAGCTTGGTTCGCGAAAACAAAGGTTGGCGAAAAGCTTGGTTCGCGAAAACAAAGGTTGGCGAAAAGCTTGGTTCGCGAAACTTCACAAAAAGTGGCGAAAAGCTTGGTTCGCGAAACGCCTTTTTATTTTGAACAGTGACTAGCGAAAAGTTCACTTCGCGAACACTAAGTGGCGAAAAGCTTTGGTTCGAAAACCTTATTATTGGCCCGCGAAAAACTTTTTCCTCTCACATACGAAAACCTTAGGCCCGTGAAAACTGACTTTTCGGTCCGCAAAAACTGATTTTTCGGCCCGCGAAAACTTTTTCCTCTCACATACCGAAAACTTTCGGCCCGCGAAAACTTTAAAATGGCCCGCGAAAATGGTTTTCGGCCCGAAAACAAAAGTCATACGAAAACACATGTAAACACCGAAAAATGAACAGTATGCGAAAAACACTGAGTTCTTCAAATCTTCATATCTTCAACAAATTCCAGAGAACTCATAACACAATTAAAACCCATATTTTGGGTTGTTAAACATCAAACATCACACATAGCATTTAATCAAACCAAAAACGATGATGATCCTTTCACCATAAAAATAACAGCTCAAAATATCAGTTTTGGGTTTGTAGGTTTCACCTACCTCACGTCCTAAGCAGTGTTTACGCAGGTTTTCGTTGATGAAGGTTGGAAGAAACTTTTGCCAAATTTCCTTTGTCTCCTTTTTCTTTCTCTCTCGCCTCCCTCTCCTTCCTCACTTGATGTTCTTATTTATCTCTAATGATGGTTTTTACTGCTTTTGTTCAGCAGGTGATGAAGCATGGACGTGTTTTTCCTCTTAAGCTAAGAAAGGGTCTTTTTTGTAATTTTCCTCTAAGGTTCTTTTTTGTAATTTTCCTCCTTTTGAAGAAACCTCACAGGTGTTAGCAACGTATCTTCCTTCTTTATTGGGCTTGGGCCCAATTATTATTTGGGCTTAATTTCAAGCCTGCCCAAATTTATCTTTACCAATTTCGAAGTTTTGCGAAATCCCCGTATTAAATTTTTCGGGTATTACATCCTCCCCCCTTCAAGAAATTTCGTCCTCGAAATTTAGGCAGTCGGAAATAATTCGGGGTACTTCTGCCGCATTTCGTCTTCTCGTTCCCATGTTGCTTCCTCAATTGCCTGGTTACGCCACAAAATTTTGACCAACGGAATATTTTTATTCCGAAGTCGCCTTACTTCATACATCAAGATTTCTACCGGCTTTTCCTCGTAACTTAAGTCCGGTTTCAACCGTTGATGAAGGGTTTCATTTTGTAGCACATGGCTTGGGTCGGCGACATATTTTCGTAATGTTGACACGTGAAAGACGTCGTGAACCTGATCTAAAGACGCCGGTAATTCGAGTTGATAAGCGACCTCGCCGATTCGTTTCAGGATTCTGAAAGGGCCTATATACCTCGGACTCAACTTCCCTTTGCGTCCGAATCGCTTCACGCCCTTCATTGGGGATATCTTCAAGAATACCCAATCATCCTCCGCAAATTCTAACGGCCTTCGTCGTTTATCAGCGTAGCTTTTCTGACGACTTTGGGCTGTTTGCATTCTCTCTCGAATCTTCGTAACAGCTTCCATCATTTCTCGAACCATTTCGGGACCTAGTAGCGCTCGCTCACCGATCTCGTCCCAATGAACTGGGGATCGACATTTACGCCCGTACAAAGCTTCATACGGTGCCATTCCGATCGTAGCTTGAAAGCTGTTGTTGTACGAGAATTCGATCAGTGGAAGATATTTGCTCCAATTTCCTTTAAAATCTAGCACACATGCTCGTAACATATCTTCCAGTGTTTGGATCGTCCGTTCAGATTGTCCGTCTGTCTGGGGATGATAAGCGGAACTGAAAGACAACTTGGTCCCCATAGCCTTTTGTAAACTTCCCCAGAAGTTAGACAGAAACCTCGAGTCCCGATCTGAAATGATCGAAATTGGGATTCCATGGAGTCGAACAATCTCTTGAATATATAATTCCGCATACTTCTCCATGGAATATGTTTTATTGATTGGCAGAAAATGGGCAGATTTCGTCAATCTATCGACAATTACCCAAATTGCGTCGTGGCCTTTCACTGTCTTTGGCAGTCCAACGACGAAATCCATTGTTATATGGTCCCACTTCCATTCAGGAATCGTTAACGGTTGTAACATTCCTGGCGGCCTTTCGTGTTCCTCCTTAATTTGTTGGCAAGTCAGGCATTGATTTACATAGGCGGCAACATCTTTCTTTATCCCCGGCCACCAATAGTTAATTCGTAAATCCTGATACATTTTCGTCGTACCAGGATGTACAGAGTATGGTGTAGTATGTGCCTCCGTCAATACTTTAAATCGGAGTTCTTCCTTATTTGGCACATACAGACGGCCGTTGTATCGTAAGCTCCCGTCTCCTCGGATTTCAAAATCCGTCGTAGTGCTTTTGTTTTGTTCCCCTTTAATCTTCACATAAAGATCATCTTCCTTTTGGGCCTCAGTGATTTGTTCCAACAATGTTGGTTTGAGCGTTAGTGCTTCCATTCTCGCTTCGACTTCACCGACGTTGACTACCTCTATTCCAATCTGACATAGCTCCGCACTCACGGCTTTACGACTCAAAGCATCTGCAACTACGTTGGCTTTACCCGGATGATAATTGATCACGCATTCGTAATCGTTCACCAACTCAAGCCATCGTCGTTGCCTCATATTTAACTCCTTTTGGGTGAATAAGTACTTCAAGCTCTTGTGATCCGTAAAAATTTCGCATCTTTCTCCGTAGAGGTAATGTCGCCAGATCTTCAGGGCGAATACCACGGCTGCTAGTTCCAGATCGTGCGTGGGGTAGTTTTTCTCGTACTCCTTTAGTTGTCGGGAGGCATAGGCAATTACCTTCCCGTTCTGCATTAGCACGCATCCCAAACCACTCTTCGAGGCATCCGTATACACCGAAAATCCTTCAGTGCCTGACGGTATTGCTAAAACCGGAGCGGTCGTTAGTCTCTTTTTCAGTTCTTGGAAGTTTTGCTCACACGATTCCGTCCATTTAAACGGAACATTCTTCTTCGTCAAATTGGTGAGTGTTGAGGCAATGCTGGAAATATCTTTGATGAACTTCCGATAATATCCAGCAAGCCCGAGAAAACTTCTAATCTCCGTGGGAGTGGTTGGTCGTGGCCAATTCTTAATTGCTTCAATCTTACTAGGATCCACCGAAATTCCGTCTCCAGAAATAATGTGTCCCAGAAAGGCCACTTTGGTCAACCAAAATTCACATTTCTTGAATTTTGCGAATAATTGCTTCTCCCGTAAAATTCCTAGAATTGTTCTTAGATGCTCCTCATGTTCATCTTTCGTTTTTGAATAAATAAGGATATCGTCTATAAAGACGATCACGAAGCAGTCTAGGAAATTCTTGAATACCCGATTCATCAGATCCATGAAAGCAGCTGGTGCATTTGTTAACCCGAAAGGCATGACCAGAAATTCGTAATGGCCGTACCTTGTGCTGAATGCGGTTTTAGGAATGTCTGCCTCACGGATCTTTAACTGATGATACCCAGAGCGCAGGTCGATCTTAGAGAATACCGTTGCTCCTTGCAACTGGTCAAACAAATCATCAATCCTTGGCAACGGATACTTATTCTTTATCGTGATCTTATTTAGCTCACGATAATCGATGCACAATCTCATCGACCCATCTTTCTTTCGAACAAAAAGAACCGGTGCTCCCCATGGAGAGAAACTTGGTTGGATGAATCCTTTCTGCAACAATTCTTCCAACTGTTCCTTTAGTTCCCGTAGCCCGTTCGGCGCTAATCGATATGGAGCTTTCGATATCGGGGCAGCTCCAGGCATAAGATCGATTTTGAATTCGATCTCTCTATCAGGAGGTAAACCTGGAAGATCATCGGGAAATACGTCGGTGTATTCATTCGCAATCGGAACCTCCTCGAGTCTCAAAAGAGGAGATTCCTCGGCCTTCATGGCAGAACAAAGATAGAATTCGCAACCCCAGTTAACAAGTCGTCGGGCCTTCAGGGCAGATATTTGAGGAATTCCATCCTTGCTCGCCTTTCCCCAAAAGACGAACTCTCCTCCCTCGGGTGATTGGAACCTCACGATTTTCTTAGAACAGTCAATCATGGCTCCGTATTTCGAAAGCCAATCCATCCCGAATATGATGTCGTAATCATTCATCGGGATTACAATTAGATCGACTAACAATTCCCTACCCTCCATATTTACTGGGTACTTTTCTATCACTAAATTGGTTCGGGTCGGGTTCCCATGTGGTAAACTAACTAAATACTCCTTCTTAGAATGGGTAGGATATATTCCGACCCTTGTCACAAAATCAGCCGACACAAAAGAATGTGTGGTAAATATTCAACGTACCCGTCACACATCGGGGTTTGTCTCCGCCTCCTCTTTTGTTAATGTAAAGACCCTTGCTGGTACAGGTGGAGGTCGGATCAATGGTTGGGGCTGATTCTGCACCAGGGTTTGTCTCTCCGTGCATGCCCTGGCGTAATGCCCCACCTTTCCACACTGGTAGCACTGCGGAGGTTGCCTTACTCCATAGCAGACCCCAAAGTGATAGCGTCCGCATTGCTGGCATTGAGGCGTAACATTCTGAGGTCGATTAGAGATATTTGTCGGCCCTTGATTCGGCCTCGGGCGCCAGTTTTGTTGACCCGGTCGGTTTCCTTGGCTAGACCGCCCTTTGCCAAAGAATTGGCGCTTCTTGTTTCCCCCTCCGCCTTGTTGATTCTCTCTCCTTTTCCTCGCTTCCTGGGCTTCCACAACTACCCGCTCTGCTTGCTCAGCAATTAAGGCGCGTTCAGTAACTTGCATGAACTCCAGCTGTCGCGCGCCGGCTATGCTCAAATCCCGATAGATTTCGGGCTTGAGTCCCTGAATGAATCGAGTCACCTTCAGGGTGTTAGTTGCCACGAGAAACGGGGCAAAACGGGACAATTCTTCAAAACGACGGATGTATTCCGCCACTGGCATGCTTCCTTGTCGTAAATTCATGAATTGGAGCATACGCTGCTCCTGTTCATGAGCGGTGAAATATTTGGTGAAGAACAACTCTTTGAACCTGTCCCACATCATAGTGATTGGATCTTCTAACACCTTTACAGTGTTCCACCAATAGCGCGCGTTCTCCCGTAGGAGGGAAACGGCACAAAGTACCTTCTCATTATCAGGCACTCTGCTATAGATGAACATCTCCTCTATAGTGCCTATCCAGTCCTCAGCTACCGCAGGGTTGGCGGCTTCAGTAAAGATGGGAGGATTCAATTTTCGAAAGCGTTCCCCGATTATTTGCACATGATCGGGCTGTGGGGAAGGACGATGCTCCGACGAGCTCTGATGGTGTATAAGGTCACTAATTTGCTCCGACTGATGCTGAATTAGTTCGGTCAGTCTATCGATGGTATTATGTTCGTGCGTGGGAGATTCGGGCTCGCCTCTTCGGCTCGACTCCCCCACGTGTTTACGTCCCCCTCTCGGCATTTTGTAACTATTCTCCATTCACAGACACATACAAACACATAGTCATGTACCACATACTATCGTAAAAATTAAAACTTACAGGCGCGGCTGGTTCTCACGGCTTTTGGGCAGCAGTACATGGACAGTCTTCAGAATCTAAAACCTATGCTCTGATACCACCCTGTGGCGACCCCACTTTTTAAACATAAATAGTTGGCGGGTTTTCGCAACGAAAGCCGCGGAAAGCCCATTTTACAAAAACAACCTAGTATATTATACAATATATAAAAGAGTTGTTTTACAAAAGCCGTACTAGTCTTTACAACGGGCCGAAGCCCCAAAATATCAAAACAATCCTACGCCTCCACAGGTCGCGTCCCATGTACTGCATCCGCCCCCAAAAGCCCGTGGAGTCACCGCCACCAGCCGCTACTCACCCGTACCTATAAAACATGTAACCCTGAGCAAAATTGCCCAGTAGGTGAACACCAAAATAATGCGATACATGCGTGCACATGTCCCCAAATCCCAATATCTCACATGACAAATGCACGCTCATTTTTCTCATATCTCAATACTCAGGGCCCTAGGTTAGACTCGGCACCTCGCGCGCAACATCACATCAATCATCCGGTCACACAGACTCGGAAATCACATTTCATGGCGGTGGGCACCCCGAGTCGCGTTTTCACGCTGTACCCGGGTAGATAGATCGATCACGTCTATCTCCCGCCTAATCTCATCTCATGACGGTAGGCACCCCGAGTCGCGCTCCCACGCTGTACCCGGGTAGATAGAACGATCACGTCTATCTCCCGTCAAGTCGAGCCATCCTACGACGGTGGGCACCTCAGGTTGCTCAACCTGAGTAGACAGATCGATCACGTCTTCTCCCGTCAGGTGCACATACGAGTCTTAACCTCACAAATCCTCTGCCAAAGAAAGGCATACACTCTCCCATCGTACAAATGCGATCAATACTCTCGTTAGACATGCCGTGGATGCATGAACACATCCCAAGCCATATTTCGTATATATGAACAACCCCAAAATTCTTAAATCATGCATTTAAATCATATCTCCAAAATCTCGAAAATACTTTATATTAAAGATTTGAATTGAAATTTGAACTAAGACTCAAAGTATTCCCACCAGGCCTGAAAAGCCCATTAAAAGCTGACCTGGCGAAAGTTTACTAAGTGGCGAAAAGGTTTGATATGGCGAAATCTGGGTTCGCGAAAATATAAGTTGGCGAAAGCTTGGTTCGCGAAAACAAAAGTTGGCGAAAAGCTTGGGTTCGCGAAAACAAAGGTTGGCGAAAACTTGGTTCGCGAAAACAAAGGTTGGCGAAAAGCTTGGTTCGCGAAACTTCACAAAAAGTGGCGAAAGCTTGGTTCGCGAAATGCCTTTTTATTTTGAAACATGACTAGCGAAAAGTTTCACTTCGCGAACACTAAGTGGCGAAAAGCTTTGGTTCGAAAACCTTATTATGGCCCGCGAAAAACTTTTTCCTCTCACATACGAAAACCTTAGGCCCGTGAAAACTGACTTTTCGGTCCGCCAAAACTGATTTTTCGGCCCGCGAAACTTTTTCCTCTCACATACCAAAACTTTCGGCCCGCGAAAACTTTAAAATGGCCCGCGAAAATGGTTTTCGGCCCGAAACAAAGTCATACGAAAACACATGTAAACACCGAAAATGAACAGTATGCGAAAAACACTGATTCTTCAAATCTTCATATCTTCAACAATTCCCGAGAACTCATAACACAATTAAAACCCATATTTTGGGTTGTTAAACATCAAACATCACACATAGCATTTAATCAAACCAAAACGATGATGATCCTTTCACCATAAAAATAACGCTCAAAATATCAGTTTTTGGGTTGTAGGTTTCACCTACCTCAACGTCCTAAGCAGTGTTTACGCAGGTTTTCGTTGATGAAGGTTGGAAGAAACTTTGCCAAATTTCCTTTGTCTCCTTTTTCTTTCTCTCTCTCGCCTCCCTCTCCTTCCTCACTTGATGTTCTTATTATCTCTAATGATGGTTTTTACTACTGCTTTTGTTCAGCAGGTGATGATGCATGGACGTGTTTTTCCTCTTAAGCTAAGAAAGGGTCTTTTTTGTAATTTTCCTCTAAGGTTCTTTTTTGTAATTTTCCTCCTTTTGAAGAAACCTCACAGGTGTTAGCAACGTATCTTCCTTCTTTATTGGGCTTGGGCCCAATTATTATTTGGGCTTAATTTCAAGCCTGCCCAAATTTATCTTTACCAATTTCGAAGTTTTGCGAAATCCCCGTATTAAATTTTTCGGGTATTACAATTAGTTTCTGATACTTAGTATTTTTCGGTATCTCACAGTTTCGGGTACCACATTGATTTAGATATTTTCGGGTAATAGTAACTTTTCGGGTGATATATAGTTTTGGCAATAATATTCATATCTTTTCGGGTGCCATACATTTTCGGGAAAAGTATTTTCGGTACTTTATAATTCCGGTACCTTATTATTTTTCGAAACCGGTACCTCAATATTTTCGGGACCCATATTTTCGGTTCCTTATTATTTTCGGGACTTATGTTTTCAGTAATATACTTATTCGGGTGCCATTCTTATTCAGATACTCTTGAATAATAAATAACCCTTTTTCGGGTGCTACACATTTCGGATAGTCTTTTAATAATACTATATATTTTCGAGTAACATGTTTATTCGAATACTTTCGAATAACATGTTTTTTCGAATAGTCCTTAACTTTTCGGATCACATCTCTGTCCGAAAATCAATCTTTAAGTTTTCGATGCATACTTATTTGAATATCTTTAATTTTTCGGGTAAGATATTAGGTTTTTAAACTTTTCTATATGATCGATGACAATTTCATCATCTAAACATCTTTATACTTCAAATCATACTTTATCATGATGAAAATACATATATTCTCAAATTCGATTCCTATTATTATTAATCTAACCCTTTCCATTCGAAATCTCTACATATATAATAAGCAATAATAATTTTATACACATGTATTACCTTACATTTGCTGAATTTTCTCCTTTCACTTTGTATGTTTGATTTGATGATGATGCTTCGCAAATCCTTAGGTGTTGTTCACGTTGTTCTTCTTTGATGAAATGAACAATATTTTCTTATTGTTAAGTATATAGATGATAAGTTTTGAATGCTTAGTAAGCTGCTGATTAAAATGAGGTGTCGGTTTCTCTTACTTTGCTTTACTTTAGGTTTTCATTTCCCTTTTATGATTTTCGAATGATAATTATTTTATTCTTTTTTTTTTTTTTTTGTAAACAATTATTTTATTCTTTATTTGTCCTTTATACTTTTCGATTGAATAAAGTTTTGAATAATAACTATTATTCGATCCTTATAAACTTTCGGGTATAACATTTGGCTACAAACTTTCGCCGTTTTATTTTTTCGGTCTCTATTATTTTCGGTATCTTGAATTTTCGATGTTGTTTTCGATGCCTTAATATTTTTCGGGTCTTTTACTTTTTCTGGCTCTAACTTTTCGGTATTGGATATTTTTCGGTACCTCATAAGGAAACTTTTCGGCAATTTGTCATTAATATTTTTTCGGTACCTAAAGTTTTCGGTACCTTATCTTTTCGGTAACTCTTCTTTAGTTTTTGATTTTTCTTTTGTTTGATACACACAATAATCTATTCCTTAACCAAACTTTATACTAAAATACATCACACATACAATCATATAAATGCATGAACTTATGAAGTCGGGTTTCGTTTAGGTTCCTGACAACAAGTCCCGCTGTCACTTCGGTGACGGTTGGCCACACATCAGACGTCTTTTCTGATGTTGTGACGGCAGAACGTATAACACACTTGTATTAAGAATGACCCATCTAAGATTTTAAATTTTCAGTCCATTAACCTAAAATAATTCTCAGCCCAAGACCAATAAGTCCTCCTACTACAAGTTAAACCATCTTTATCCATTTGTGATACTTAAGAACTAAGCTACATGAGAAAGCAAGGAGAAACGTATAGAACAAGAGAAGCCAAACCCTGCAAAGCTTAATTCTGTACAGTTCTACATGATCTGAGCTGTGTTAAGGTAAAAATCAGTCTTAGATAGCATTAATCTTCTTCAAGTTCATTTTTATCTGTTCACTACCTTTCTGAAAATGAGTTCTGTGCGCAGCCCTTGTTTTAAACGAATTTGACCCAGCTACTGTTCCTGATATTTTAGAAATTTGTCTCTATTGAAAGTAATTTTCTTAGCTTTTCATAGCCACTGGAATCAAATCACTCGATGTTTCTACGAATTGCTATGATTTTTTCGAACATTCAGCTGCGAAGCTGAAACTGTTCGGATGAAGCTGTTGTTTTCGTGACTTTCCCCCAGCGATACTGCTTCCGAATCTTATAAAACTAGTCTCTTTTGTAAGATAGCTTCCTGATATATTCACAGCAGCTTGAATCATCTCATTCCAGCATTCCTATGATTTGTTATGAATTTGTGAACTTTTCTGCTTTAGATCCTGCTTCTAATGCCTCTGTATCTGTTTTAACCTATCTATGCTGCTCCGTTGTTATTGAAGCTAGTCTCCATGGAAATTTTTCGTCATTAGCAGTTCACAGCCACTGGAATCACATTAATCTGATATTCCTACGAATTGTTATGAATTTTTGAATGGGGTTGCCATTTTCGGTATTTTGTCGTATAATTTCGAAACTATCTCCACGTCCTTCAGAATGCACTTGTACTGTGTTTCTGATTCTCGTACTAATATAAATCTATTTCCAGACCGTTCTTGATGGCAAGACGTGTTTCATACTATGATTTTAAATGACGTTCAAGATTTTACCGAATTGCTCGTTTATGGTTGAACTAAAATCATTACCCCTGTATAGGCAAAGGATCATCGACCGGAGACACGAAGGCAATTTCAGACTGTGGAGAATGCTAGTTTTTCGCTGTGAGTTGATAATACGGGGACGCTTCCCTTCATGGGATGTGTGAACCTCGCGATGTGTTGTTTTATTTCGTCTTCTTATGAAATTATGCAATATGGTTTGTTGATGAGATAGTGAGCCTTGCCGGCTATAGGATGTTCGTATTCGTTATTATTCCATTGTTGAAAAATTGGGCGTATATGTCGTTTCATGATTTGGGTTGACAAATGAACAGGGAATTACATAGCGTGATGTCGTGTCCCTATTCTATGCTATTGACTTAATATTGTGGGTTTATGGTTGTGTTATGGTTTGGTCGTTGATGATGCATACACTCGGTACCGAGTTATAAGTAGCCCGAATGGCCACGTTTGGGTGAGTGAGAGTGGCATATCGAGTAAGTAGCCCGTGGCTTCGCAAACTCGGGTGAGTGAGGCCCAACGCGTTCACTTATCCCTTTGCCACGTATTGATTATTATTGGAGGGTGATCGTAGGGGAGGTGTCAAAGTCGATTGTGAGACTCGGCCAACGTCACCGGCATACATGCATTTCATACATTTTCGATATGTTCTTTCACGGTTTAGTTGATACGGTTGCTCATGGCATTATGTTTAGAGTACGGTGACGGACTCGTCTGACTCTCGACGGAGAGTTCAATTCGAGGAGGATACGGCTACCCATGTGTCGTTTATGTGATGACATGTACTTTCTTGATGTTCTTGATATGTTTTATGATTTATTTTTATGTCGTATTATCCTCGTACGAGCGGTGGATATTGTTTACCTTGTAAATGTAAAGTAGTCGATATATTTGATTTGCTATGGTATCATCGTCGAGAACACGCATTCTATGCGGGGAAGGTGGTGCCTGTATTATCACCTCACTGAGCTAGTGGTTTGCTCACCCCATACATATATACTTCTTTCTATCCAGGTTGCTGATATCTCTTTTGTTTGGAGGTTTGCCATTCTCGATCGTCATTTCCGCTGCTGTTTCTACCATTTTGGGTACAATATCATCTTTTTATATTGGATCCATTGACGGGAATATTTTGGAAGGAGGTTTTGTTGTATATTATTCCTTCATTGACCGATGTATCGAGACACTTTGTATTGTAAAACCTCCTTTGATATCTATATATATTTTCCTTTATCGAGTACCGTTTCTTTCGTGCAATTTAATTTCGTGACTGTGTGTTGATATCGAGCCTTGCGTTTATTGAGAAACGCGGCGGCTGTCGCGCCTTCGAAGCGGGTCGGGGCGTGACAGTTTCGGTGGTATCAGAGCCTTCCTGTATTCCTTTTCTTTCTTTCTTCGATGTTGCCAATGGATCCATTTTCTTCGGTCTTCTTTGTCTTTGATGAAGTATTATACTTTTAATATTAACCTCGTTTTTTTCTATTGATAGTTATTATGGCACCTCCAGTTCATACCCGAGGTCGAGGCAGGGGATGTCCATCTCGTGGTCCTCCAAGTCCTCTTTCTTCTCCTGTTACTCGTAGACCTCGAGGTCGCATTATTCGTGTTCCTACACTCCTGACGAGCAACCACAAACTCAAGGACGAGCTGAACAAATGATGACACCGGAGCAATATCAAGTGTATTATGATTATGTTTGTATACATGGAGTTCCACCACCTACAATGGGTCCTTCGTCTTCTGCTTTACCCTATGGTCTTGATATGTCGTTCGTCCATCGATCGGTAGCTCTTATGTTCCTCCTCGCAGCGAGCCAACGCTACCTACATCTAGTGTACCGGTTTCTAATCCAAATATGACATCTGGAGGTTCTAATCCTAGGAGCGTGCGTTATATTCCTGATTTGGTGAAAGCTGTCACTGATATGGGAAGTCCAACATTCGAAGGTGTGCGAGATGCTACAGAAGCCGGTGCTTGGTTTAAGGAAATCATTGAGACGTTCGATACTTTGATGATCGACGAGTGTCATTGTGTGGTGATTGCAACAGAACTCTTGGGCAAAGATACACGTCGATGGTGGCAGAATTTGAAGGAGACGTCTTCTAAGGCTATTACTTGGCCCATCTTTATAGAGAAGTTTATGGATCGATACTTTTCTCAGTATAGTCGGATCAGAAAAGGAAAGAATTCTTCAGCGTTTATCAGGGCAACATGACGGTCGTCGAGTACGAGAGCAGATTCTTGGACTTGCACGAATTTGCTCCTAAATCCTATACGATGAGGGATTTGTGCAAAAGGTTTTAAGATGGTCTCAATATAAATATTCGCAATCGCTTGAAGTCGGGAGATAAATACGAGAGCCTGGATGAACTCGTGGAAGATGCATTGAGAGTGGAAGGCTTAAATCAGGCGCGACAGAAGCTAGCCGAACGATCTCAAAGGAAGAGGGAAGACGAATCACTACCACAAAACATGTCAAAGATGAGTCGAAGTATGGGATATTCACGTAATATTCCTATGCCGATGTCAGGAACCAAAACCAAAACCTTATTTCACAAGTTCATGCATTTATATGATTGTATGTGTGTTGCATTTTTATTATAAGGATTGGTTAAGTTAATAGAATTATTTTCGTACTTATACAGGAAAATCATAAGTACCGAAAAATGTTAAGTATCGAACTGAAAGTATACAAGGTACCGAAAAAAAAGAAAAGGTACCGAAAACTTCAGGTTCCAAAAAAAAAAAAAAAAAAACTATCAATAAGCAGATACCGAAAAGCTAGATACCGAAAAGTATAAGATACCGAAAACTATTGGTGAGTAAAAGCCGAAAAGTATTAATATATGGATACCGAAAAGATTTGAGCCCGAAAAATAAAAACAACGCCGAAAATTCTATACCCGAAAAGTTTTAGGCCCGAGAAATAAAACGGCGAAAATCATACTTAAAAGTGTCTAAAGCCCGAAATAAGGATAGACACTGAAAAATAAAATATACCCGCAAATGATGTCTAAACCCGAAAAATAGACAAACGTTGAAAAGAAAATTATACCGAAAGTTCATAATAGATTAAATAATAAGTATCACTCGAAAACTTATACCAAAGGAAACGAAAACCTAAAGTAAAAGCAAAGTAAGAGAAGTTGACACCTCATGATTTAATCAGTAGCTTACTAAGCAAATATAAACTTATCATTTTAAATACTCAGTAACAATGAAATATTATTCATTCTATCAACGAAGAACGAGAATAGCACCTAAAGTCTTCAAAGCACCATCATCAATCTTCGGCTAAAGCATAACGTGAGGTATATCCACAAATACGAAATTTTATTTTTATACTTTCTTTCATATATATGAGATTTCGAATAAGGTCGATCTTAGGGTTAGGTTAATAAAGAATATAGGAATCGAATAATAAGGATATAGAAATTATCATTCATGAATAAAGTATGATTTTAAATGCATATATGATGTTTAGATTTTAACAGCAATAAAATAGAAGAATATTAAAACCTTAATATGCTATCTCGAAATTTAAGGTTATTCGAATAAACATGTTATTCGAAAGTTATTCGAATAAACATGTCACCCGAAAATTTAAGTTATTTAAATGGAAGTGTATCCGAAAATCTAAGTTATTTAAATGGGTGTGTATACGGAAATTTAAAACATGCAAATAGTTATGTTACCCGAAAAATTCAGGGCTATTCGAATAAATATAGTATTCGAAAGCTATTCGAATAAAAATGCTATCCGAAAATATATGGCCCCCGAAAAGATATAAATATTATTGCCAAGAATGTATAGCAACCGAAAAAGTTATTTTTTTTTTAGAAATAACCGAAAAAGTTATTTGTTACCCAAAAATGATTCGAATAAATATATTATTCGAAGATTATTCGAATATGACACCCGAAATTATCTAAATAAGAATGGTACCTGGAAAAGTTAAACGAATATTAAAAGTATCCGAAAAAAATATTTTACTGAAAACATAATGTAATACCCGAAAAATTTAATACGGGGATTTCGCAAAACTTCGAAATTGGTAAAGATAAGTTTGGGCGGGCTTGAAATTGAGCCCAAATAATAATTGGGCCGAAGCCCGATAAAGAAGGAAGGCTTTGAGGGACTGAAAAATAATTAGGCCCCAAAAAGGATTGAATGGCCTAATGGAAATCATTTGCGATGAAGAAAGATACAAAAGAAGGAAAATTACAAAAAAGAACCTTTCTTAGCTTAAGGGGAAAATTGCATCACTACCTTATCACCTCCTTGTCATCACGTAAGTCTCTCCCCAGTTAAATATACAACTATACTTCAAAAACTTCAGAAAAAAAAAAAAATAAGGGAAAAAGGGGAGGAAGGCGAGAGAGAAGAAAGAGACAGGAAATTTGGCAAAAGCTCCTTCCAATCTTCATCAACAAAATCTGTTTAAACACTGCTTAGGAAGTGAGGTAGGTGAAATCTACAAACCCAAAAACTGATGTTTTAAACTGTATATCTATGGTGAAAGGATCACCATCGTTTTTGGTGTGATTAAATGCGATGTGTGATGATTGATGTTTAACAACCCAAAATATGGGTTTTAATTATGTTATGAGTTTCTGGAATTTGTTGAAGATATGAAGATTTAAAGAACACTGTGTTTTTCGTATACTGTTCTTTATTTTCGTATGATTCTTGTTTTCGGGCCGAAAACCATTTTCGCGGGCCATTTGAAGTTTTTCGCGGGCCAGTTATTTTGCGAACTGTGAGAGGAAAAAGTTTTCGCGGGCCGAAAAAAATCAGTTTTCGCGGGCCTAAGATTTTCGGTATGTGAGAGGAAAAAGTTTTCGCGGGCCGCAAACCAGTTTTCGCGGGCTGAGGTATTTCGCGAACTGTGAGACATCACGGGCCGAAAACCAGTTTTCGCGGGCCGAAAGCCAGTTTTCGCGAACTGAGCTTTTCGCCACTCTTTATTAGATTTCGCGAACCAAAGCTTTTCGTCAGACAGTTCGCGAATTGAGCTTTTCGCTAGTCACTGTTCAAAATAAACAGGGTTTTCGAACCAAAGCTATTCGCCACTTTTGTTAGGTTTTCACGAACAAAACTTTTCGCTAATTAATATAAGTTTTCGCTAGCTACTATTCAAAACGAAAAAGCTTTCGCCACTTCCACAGTTTTCGCCAGGTCAACATTTTGCGATGGACCCCATTTTCGGGTTTCTTTGGCTGAGATTTGTGAGGTTAAGACTCGTAGTTGCACCTGACGGGAGACAGACGTGATCGATCTGTCTACTCAGGCTTGAGCAACCTGAGGTGCCCACCGTCGTAGGATGGCTCGACTTGACGGGAGATAGACGTGATCGTTCTATCTACCCGGGTACAGCGTGGGAGCGCGACTCGGGGTGCCTACCGTCATGAGATGAGATTAGGTGGGAGATAGACGTGATCGATCTATCTACCCGGGTACAGTGTGAAAACGCGACTCGGGGTGCCCACCGCCATGAAATGTGATTTCCGAGTCTGTGTGACCGGATGATTGATGTGATGTTGCGCGCGAGGTGCCGAGTCTAACCTAGGGCCCTGAGTATTGAGATATGAGAAAAATGAGCGTGCATTTGTCATGTGAGATATTGGGATTTGGGGACATGTGCACGCATGTATCGCATTATTTTGGTGTTCACCTACTGGACAATTTTGCTCAGGGTTGCATATTTTATAGGTACGGGTGAGTAGCGGCTGGTGGCGGTGACTCCACGGGCTTTTGGGGGCAGATGCAGTACATGGGACGCGACCTGTGGAGGCGTAGGATTGTTTTGATATTTTGGGGCTTTGGCCCGTTGTAAAGACTAGCACGGCTTTTGTAAAACAACTCTTTTATATATTGTATAATATACTATGTTGTTTTTGTAAAATGGGCTTTCCGCGGCTTTCGTTGCGAAAACCCGCCAACTATTTATATTTAAAAAGTGGGGTCGCCACAAGGTGGTATCAGAGCATAGGTTTTAGATTCTGAAGACTGTCCATGTACTGCTACCCAAAAGCCGGGAGAACCAGCCGCGCCTGTAAGTTTTAATTTTTAACAATAGTATGTGGTACATGACTATGTGTTTGTATGTATATGTGAACGAAGAATAGTTACAAAATGCCGAGAGGGGGACGTAAAAACGTTGGGGAGTCGAGCCGAAGAGGCGAGCCCGAATCTCCAACACACGAACATAATACCATCGATAGACTGACCGAACTAATTCAGCATCAGTCGGAGCAAATTAGTGACCTTATACACCATCAGAGCTCGTCGGAGCATCGTCCTTCCCCACAGCCCGATCATGTACAAATAATCGGGGAGCGCTTCCGAAAATTGAACCCTCCCAT
Source organism: Lindernia subracemosa (assembly GCA_028392965.1). Lineage (NCBI taxonomy): Eukaryota > Viridiplantae > Streptophyta > Magnoliopsida > Lamiales > Linderniaceae > Vandellia > Vandellia subracemosa. The sequence continues at coordinate 34,595 of JAQPCC010000173.1, read as the reverse complement.
CTTTACTGAGGCCGTCAACCCTGCGGTGGCTGAGGACTGGATAGGCACGATAGAGGACATGTTCATTTATAGTAGAGTGCCTGATAATGAGAAGGTACTTTGCGCCGTTTCCCTCCTACGGGAGAATGCGCGCTATTGGTGGAACACAGTAAAAGTATTGGAAGACCCAATCACCATGATGTGGGACAGGTTCAAGGAGCTGTTCTTCACCAAATATTTCACCGCTCATGAACAGGAGCAGCGTATGCTCCAATTCATGAATTTACGACAAGGAAGCATGCCAGTGGCGGAATACATCCGTCGTTTTGAAGAATTGTCACGTTTTGCCCCGTTTCTTGTGGCAACTAACACCCTGAAGGTGACTCGATTCATTCAGGGACTCAAGCCCGAAATCTATCGGGATTTGAGCATAGCCGGCGCGCGACAGTTGGAGTTCATGCAAGTTACCGAACGCGCCTTAATTGCCGAGCAAGCAGAGCGGGTAGTTGTGGAAGCCCAGGAAGCGAGGAAAAGAAGAGAAAATCAACAAGGCGGAGTGGGAAACAAGAAGCGCCAATTCTTTGGCAAAGGGCAGTCTAGCCAAGGAAACCGACCAGGCCAACAAAACTGGCGCCCAAGGCCGAATCAAGGGCCGACAAATATTTCTAATCGACCTCAGAATGTTACGCCCGAATGCCAGCAATGCGGACGCTATCACTTTGGGGTCTGCTATGGAGTAAGGCAACCTCCGCAATGCTACCAGTGTAGAAAGGTGGGGCATTACGCCAGGGCATGCACGGAGAGACAACCCCTGATGCAGAATCAACACCAACCGTTGATCCGACCTCCACCTGTACCAGCACGGGTCTTTACATTAACAAAAGAGGAGGCGGAGACAAACCCCGATGTGGTGACGGGTACGTTGAATATTTACCATGTTCCGACTTCTATTTTAATTGACTCGGGAGCCACACATTCGTTTGTGTCGGCTGATTTTGTGACAAGGGTCGGAATATATCCTACCCATTCTAAGAAGGATTATTTAGTTAGTTTGCCACATGGGAACCCGACCCGAACCAATTTAGTGATAGAAAAGTACCTAGTAAATATGGAGGGTAGGGAATTGTTAGTCGATCTAATTGTAATCCCGATGAATGAATACGACATCATATTCGGGATGGATTGGCTTTCGAAATACGGAGCCATGATTGACTGTTCTAAGAAAATCGTGAGGTTCCAATCATCCGAGGGAGGAGAGTGCATCTTTTGGGGAAAAGCGAGCAAGGATAGAATTCCTCGAATATCTGCCCTGAAGGCCCGACGACTTGTTAACTCGGGTTGCGAATTCTATCTTTGTTCTGCCATGAAGGCTGAGGAATCTCCTCTTTTGAGACTCGAGGAGGTTCCGATTGCGAATGAATACCCCGACGTGTTTCCCGACGACCTTCCAGGTTTACCTCCTAATAGAGAGATCGAATTCAAAATCGATCTTGTGCCTGGGGCTGCCCCGATATCGAAAGCTCTATATCGATTAGCGCCGAACGAACTACGGGAACTGAAAGAACAATTGGAAGAGTTGTTGCAGAAAGGATTCATCCAACCAAGCTTCTCTCCATGGGGAGCACCGGTTCTTTTCGTTCGAAAGAAAGACGGGTCGATGAGATTGTGCATCGATTATCGTGAGCTAAATAAGATCACGATAAAGAATAAGTATCCATTGCCAAGGATTGATGACTTGTTTGACCAATTGCAAGGAGCAACGGTATTCTCTAAGATCGACCTGCGCTCTGGGTATCATCAGTTAAAGATCCGTGAGGCAGACGTTCCTAAAACCGCATTCAGCACAAGATACGGCCATTACGAGTTTTTGGTCATGCCTTTCGGGTTGACAAATGCACCAGCTGCTTTCATGGATCTGATGAATCGGGTATTCAAGAATTTCCTAGACTGCTTCGTGATCGTCTTTATAGATGATATCCTTATTTATTCAAAGACGAAAGATGAACATGAAGAACACCTAAAAACAATTCTAGGAATTTTACGGGAGAAGCAGTTATTCGCAAAATTCAAGAAATGCGAATTTTGGTTGACAGAAGTGGCCTTTCTGGGACACATTATCTCTGGAAACGGGATTTCGGTGGATCCTAGTAAGATTGAGGCAATTAAGAGTTGGCCACGACCAACCACTCCCACGGAAATTAGAAGTTTTCTCGGGCTTGCTGGATATTATCGGAAGTTCATCAAAGATTTTTCCAGCATTGCCTCAACACTCACCAATTTGACGAAGAAGAATGTTCCGTTTAAATGGACGGAATCGTGTGAGCAAAGCTTCCAAGAACTGAAAAAGAGACTAACGATCGCTCCGGTTTTAGCAATACCGTCAGGAACTGAAGGATTTTCGGTGTATACGGATGCCTCGAAGAGTGGCTTGGGATGCGTGCTAATGCAGAACGGAAAGGTAATTGCATATGCCTCCCGACAACTAAAGGAGTACGAGAAAAACTACCCCACGCACGATCTAGAACTAGCAGCCGTGGTATTCGCCCTGAAGATCTGGCGACATTACCTCTACGGAGAAAGATGCGAAATTTTTACGGATCACAAGAGCTTGAAGTACTTCTTCACCCAAAAGGAGTTAAATATGAGGCAACGACGATGGCTTGAGTTGGTGAACGATTACGAATGCGTGATCAATTATCATCCGGGTAAAGCCAACGTAGTCGCAGATGCTTTGAGTCGTAAAGCCGTGAGTGCGGAGCTGTGCCAGATTGAAGTAGAGATAATCAACTTCGGTGAAGTTGAAGCGAGAATGGAAGCACTAACGCTCAAACCAACATTGTTGGAACAAATCACTAAGGCCCAAAAGGAAGATGATCTTTATGTGAAGATTAAAAGGGAACAAAACAAAAACACTACGGCGGATTTTAAAATCCGAGGAGACGGGAGCTTACGGTACAACGGCCGTTTGTATGTGCCAAATAAGGAAGAACTCCGATTTAAAGTATTGACAGAGGCACATACTACACCATACTCTGTACATCCTGGTACGACGAAAATGTATCAAGATTTACGAGTTAACTATTGGTGGCCAGGGATAAAGAAAGATGTTGCCGCCTATGTAAATCAATGCCTGACTTGCCAACAGATTAAGGCGGAACACCAAAGGCCGGCAGGAATGTTACAACCATTAACCATTCCTGAATGGAAGTGGGACCATATAACAATGGATTTCGTCGTTGGACTGCCAAAGACTGTGAAAGGCCACGACGCAATTTGGGTAATTGTCGATAGATTGACAAAATCTGCCCATTTCCTGCCAATCAATAAAACATATTCCATGGAGAAGTATGCGGAATTATATATTCAAGAGATTGTTCGACTCCATGGAATCCCAATTTCGATCATTTCAGATCGGGACTCGAGGTTTCTGTCTAACTTCTGGGGAAGTTTACAAAAGGCTATGGGGACCAAGTTGTCTTTCAGTTCAGCTTATCATCCCCAGACAGATGGACAATCTGAACGGACGATCCAAACACTGGAAGATATGTTACGAGCATGCGTGCTAGATTTTAAAGGAAATTGGAGCAAATACCTTCCGCTGATCGAATTCTCGTACAACAACAGCTTTCAAGCTACGATCGGAGTGGCGCCGTATGAAGCGTTGTACGGGCGTAAATGTCGATCCCCAGTTCATTGGGACGAGATCGGTGAGCGAGCGCTACTAGGTCCCGAAATGGTTCGAGAAATGACGGAAGTTGTTGCAAAGATTCGAGAGAGAATGCAAACAGCCCAAAGTCGTCAGAAAAGCTACGCTGATAAACGACGAAGACCATTAAAATTCGCGGAGGATGATTGGGTATTCTTGAAGATATCCCCAATGAAGGGCGTGAAGCGATTTGGACGCAAAGGGAAGTTAAGTCCGAGGTATATAGGCCCTTTCAGAATCCTGAAACGAATCGGCGAGGTTGCTTATCAACTTGAATTACCGGCGTCTTTAGATCAGGTTCACGATGTCTTTCACGTGTCAACATTGCGAAAATACGTCGCCGACCCAAGCCCATGTGCTACAAAATGAAACCCTTCATCAACGGTTGAAACCGGACTTAAGTTACGAAGAGAAGCCGATAGAAATCTTGATGTATGAAGTAAAGCAACTTCGGAATAAAAATATTCCGTTAGTCAAAGTTTTGTGGCGTAATCAGGCAATTGAGGAAGCAACGTGGGAACGAGAAGACGAAATGCGGCAGAAGTACCCCGAATTATTTCCGACTGCCTAAATTTCGAGGACGAAATTTCTTGAAGGGGGGGAGGATGTAATACCCGAAAAATTTAATACGGGGATTTCACAAAACTTCGAAATTGGTAAAGATAAGTTTGGGCGGGTTTGAAATTGAGCCCAAATAATAATTGGGCCGAAGCCCGATAAAGAAGGAAGGCTTTGAGGGACTGAAAAATAATTAGGCCCCAAAAAGGATTGAATGGCCTAATGGAAATCATTTGCGATGAAGAAAGATACAAAAGAAGGAAAATTACAAAAAAGAACCTTTCTTAGCTTAAGGGGAAAATTGCATCACCACCTTATCACCTCCTTGTCATCACGTAAGTCTCTCCCCAGTTAAATATACAACTATACTTCAAAAACTTCAGAGGAAAAAAAAAAAAGGGAAAAAGGGGAGGAAGGAGAGAGAGAAGAAAGAGACAGGAAATTTGGCAAAAGCTCCTTCCAATCTTCATCAACAAAATCTGTTTAAACACTGCTTAGGAAGTGAGGTAGGTGAAATCTACAAACCCAAAAACTGATGTTTTAAACTGTATATCTATGGTGAAAGGATCACCATCGTTTTTGGTGTGATTAAATGCGATGTGTGATGATTGATGTTTAACAACCCAAAATATGGGTTTTAATTATGTTATGAGTTTCTGGAATTTGTTGAAGATATGAAGATTTAAAGAACACTGTGTTTTTCGTATACTGTTCTTTATTTTCGTATGATTCTTGTTTTCGGGCCGAAAACCATTTTCGCGGGCCATTTGAAGTTTTTCGCGGGCCAGTTATTTTGCGAACTGTGAGAGGAAAAAGTTTTCGCGGGCCGAAAAAAATCAGTTTTCGCGGGCCTAAGATTTTCGGTATGTGAGAGGAAAAAGTTTTCGCGGGCCGCAAACCAGTTTTTGCGGGCTGAGGTATTTCGCGAACTGTGAGACATCACGGGCCGAAAAACAATTTTCGCGGGCCGAAAGCCAGTTTTCGCGAACTGAGCTTTTCGCCACTCTTTATTAGATTTCGCGAACCAAAGCTTTTCGTCAGACAGTTCGCGAATTGAGCTTTTCGCTAGTCACTGTTCAAAATAAACAGGGTTTTCGAACCAAAGCTGTTCGCCACTTTTGTTAGGTTTTCACGAACAAAACTTTTCGCTAATTAATATAAGTTTTCGCTAGCTACTATTCAAAACGAAAAAGCTTTTCGCCACTTCCACAGTTTTCGCCAGGTCAACTTTTATAAAATATTTTCGAACTTGGACCCCATTTTCGGGTCAACTGATAGAGGACTATTGGGTCTTAAATAATTCACTATTCTTGGGATTTTAAGTATTTGAACCAAAAGTACGTTTTAAATATTCTAATGATTTTTGAGTTTTTTTTTCGAACATACTTGATATGTTCTGCGATTAATTGTTCATGCATCCACGGCATGTCATGACGAGAGTGTTGATCGCATTTGTGCGATGGGGGGAGTGTATGCCTTTCTTTGGCTGAGATTTGTGAGGTTAAGACTCGTAGTTGCACCTGACGGGAGACAGACGTGATCGATCTGTCTACTCAGGCTTGAGCAACTTGAGGTGCCCACCGTCGTAGGATGGCTCGACTTGACGGGAGATAGACGTGATCGTTCTATCTACCCGGGTACAGCGTGGGAGCGCGACTCGGGGTGCCTACCGTCATGAGATGAGATTAGGCGGGAGATAGACGTGATCGATCTATCTACCCGGGTACAGCGTGAAAACGCGACTCGGGGTGCCCACCGCCATGAAATGTGATTTCCGAGTCTGTGTGACCGGATGATTGATGTGATGTTGCGCGCGAGGTGCCGAGTCTAACCTAGGGCCCTGAGTATTGAGATATGAGAAAAATGAGCGTGCATTTGTCATGTGAGATATTGGGATTTGGGGACATGTGCATGCATGCATCGCATTATTTTGGTGTTCACCTACTGGGCAATTTTGCTCAGGGTTGCATATTTTATAGGTACGGGTGAGTAGCGGCTGGTGGCGGTGACTCCACGGGCTTTTGGGGGCGGATGCAGTACATGGGACGCGACCTGTGGAGGCGTAGGATTGTTTTGATATTTTGGGGCTTTGGCCCGTTGTAAAGACTAGCACGGCTTTTGTAAAACAACTCTTTTATATACTGTATATATACTATGTTGTTTTTGTAAAATGGGCTTTCCGCGGCTTTCGTTGCGAAAACCCGCCAACTATTTATATTTAAAAAGTGGGGTCGCCACACATAAGTCCCGAAAATGATAAGGAACCGAAAATATGGGTCCCGAAAATATTGAGATACCGGTTCCGAAAAATAATAAGGTATCGAAATTATAAGTTCCGAAATTATTGAGTACCGAAAATATTTTTTCCCGAAAATGTGAGGTACCGAAAAATACTAAGTATCAGAAACAATTGATCTTAATAATAAAGGTTTAAAGAAAAACGGTCTGGTTCATGTCATCCACAGTATAGAATATTTATCAGAAACAATTGATCTTAATAATAAAGGTTTAAAGAAAAACGGTCTGGTTCATGTCATCCACAGTATAGAATATTTCATAGATTGCATATTGATGATTGGACTGATATTATTATAGGTCGTGATCCCGAAAAAGGCAAGTACAGGGTCGATTGAAAGAAAAGTGTGGCGACCACCCCAAACACACACCTAAAAGTGACTCTAACGACACTAACTTTAGAAAATAAACCGCGTGAGTTCCGTTTAAAAACTCATCGAAACATCCTGAATAAAATGAAAAGAAGTCAAACCACGAGTAATTCAAAAAAGATATCATGTCTCAGCAGTTCACAAAACAAACCAACCACAAACATCCCAACAAGATAAAAGCAAACCGCCCCCAACCATCATATGTCTACAGCTAGGGGTGGGCAATCGGGGTCGGATTTCGGGTACCCGACCCGACCCGATCGGGTTGAAAATTCGGGTTGAAATCGGGTATTGGGTTTAAACCCGATACCCGATAGTATTAATCGGGTCGGGTTTTGGGTAGCATTATGCTACCCGAAAAACCCGATCGGGTACCCGATTCTCTATTAAAAAAATATTTTATTTTATTTTTGATGATGTTGATTTTATTTGATTGTTAATGTGTTAAATATTTTATTTTTGAATGGTATTAATTTATTTTATTTGTTAACGGTGTTGAATTTATTTATTAACGATAGTGTTGAATTATTTTATTATGGTGTTTGAAATTATTTTTTTTTGTGTTAAAAAAATAAATTAAAACCCGAACCCGCAAGTCGGGTACCCGACGGGTTTCGGGTACCCGATTGTCGGGTACCCAACTTTTGTCGGGTCGGGATCGGGTATCGAAATACAAACCCGCACATGTCGGGTACCCGACCCGAAAAACCCGATACCCGTAAAACCCGACCCGATCTCACCCCTATCTACAGCCCGTCTCGACCAACACGACGTACATACAAAGACATTCGACAACAGACATATACAACCAACACCTATCAGACGCAGCAAAAGGAACAAGCCCGCCACACAGGTCGTCATCCATGTACAGTCCATCTCAAAAGCCCGTGGAAGCTCCAACGACCAGCCTCGCCGTATACGTCAGTCAAGCAAGGTCATCATGCTAACCTACAACGCATGAACTATATGAGCTAGAAGCTCAGTAAGTAAAAATCATGCATGCTGAGTGAAATATGCAAATCCTCATTTATGTATAATCTACGTGTGACTCGACATCTCAAAATGCATCATCTCTCTCTCGTATCCTCTGCCTGGGCCCGTGGCTAAAATACTATGCACCACCAAGAGCTCTCAATAAATCATCTGACAGTGGCCCACTCTGGGTAGCCAACACTAGGTCTCCCTAGGTCGCCCCTACTGTCGCGGTCGCCTACGCTGGTAGCCCACGCTGGTAGCCTACGCTAGGGTTCCATACCCTAGGGTCACCCCATCCAGGTCGCTCCTACCGCATCAATAATATGGCAGTGGCCCACTCCAGGTAGCCTACGCTAGGTCTCCCTAGGTCGCTCCTTCCCAGGTCGCCCCTTCGGCTATGACGGTGGCCTACTCTGGGTAGCCTACACTAGGATTCCATACCCCAGGTCGCCCCTTCCGTCGATGGTGGCACTAGTAATAACCACATACACCTCAACTGCATGCCAATAATCGGCACATATACATCGCTCCCCGGCGATCACAACTATGCATGCCAACACTCGACAGTACCCGATAATATGCATGCACATGTATACATCGTGAATGGTATGCTCATGAGTTCACGTAGTTCATATGTAAATATCAATCAAATAAATATAACACCTTCACAAAAAATCATCGAAACATCGAAGCACGTATATAATAAAACACCGAATACTATGTCCATGCGTCGTAGTTGAATTTTCACTTACCTGATAATAATCGACCTTATGTGATACGGTAAATACAGCTTCCTTGTGTGATTTCCTTAAATCAGTTGTATCCGACTTAGCTAGTCAAGGCTATCAAAACAAAACCACATACGAATTATCGTTATTTCCACATAGGCAAAACTTGAAGTGTCATTCTTTAGTCCTATATAACCCACTATTAAACAGCAATTAATTATTATTGAGAGAATCACGAGGTCATACCTATCAATGGAAATAAAACATCCCATGAGAAAAGAAGCAAGCAAGTGATGCTTAAAGGTTCAGTTCGTTTCAGCCTATTCTTTTCTTTTTTTTTTCCTTTCTCTCTTGTTTTTTTTTCTTTGCTTTCTATTTCGTTTCTTGCAAGTGAAGATGATGAGAAAATGCTTTTGCCTTACAAATTAAATATAGAACTAAGGCTGTTGCTGTTTGCTTTTGCATTAAGGAACATGATAATTATGTTTTGTTCATTTATTTAGTAAATTACATTTAAGACCCTATAACTACTTTCTATACCTTATTATATAAATATTTGAAAGACCTTAGTGTAAATTTACTAAAACTTGTGATTATTCACTTACATGAATGTTCCAATCTCATGTAAGCTCCACATGCCTATTTATTCGTACCTAGCGATCAACGCGTGTCTTATGTCAAAACCGACTCAACTATCGGATAAGCTCCACATGCCTATTTTTCTGGACTTCATGCCAATCCTAGGAAGAGCGAGCTTTTCCTATCAAAGCGCGCCGAGCCATTGGCCCCATTATTGGAGTCCATTACGGGGTTTCGACTGGGCCATTTGCCAGTACGCTATTTGGGGTTGCCTCTCATTACCTCACGTCTCACGCTTCATGATTGCCAGCCGCTATTACTGGAGGTAGACAGACGATTAGGATCTTGGCTGAATCGCTCCTTATCCTATGCGGGTCGGATCCAGCTTATCCGATCCGTCATCTTGGCGATTCATCTCTACTGGTCTGGGGTTTTCATGCTACCGAAAGGGGTAATCAAGGCGTTGGAGGCTAAGATGCGGAACTTCTTATGGGCATCATCTACGGCCAAGGTAGCTTGGATTGATGTATGTTGTCCACGTTCCGAGGGTGGCCTTGGCATCCGCTCGATTGAGGTCGATAATAAGGCCCTTATTCTTAAGCAGCTATGGAGTGTTGTGCGGCGCGACCCATCATCCATCTGGACCATGTGGCTCTATGATACCAGGCTACGGGAGAAATCCATATGGACTGTCCGCGTTTCGACCTCTACCTCGTGGAGTTGGCGGAAAATCCTGAAGCTACGTTCTATACTTCGGCCTCTCATTCGCTTCAAGGTGGGTGATGGATCTTCGATATGGCTATGGCTGGATCCCTGGCTCTCAGAGACCCCCCTTCTTGAGCGGTTTCCGCGGGCACCACTCGCCATGGGGATGCCTTCGGATACGATGCTTAGTGCTGTGATCTCCCCAGAAGGATGGAACTGGCCTGCGCAAACGACCACGGAGTACTTAGAGATTGCTCCATCACTTCCGACGATTGATCCCCACTCGCGAGATGTGATTCTTTGGTCCAGCACCGGAGATGGACGGTTCTCTATGGCCTCTGCCAGGGCTGCGCTACATCCGCGACGAGAGCGCGTCATGTGGGCGTACCTATTTGGGGGTGCTCTTCACATCCCCCGACACGAGTTTATTCTTTGGCTTGGCATTCGTGATCGCCTGTCCACTAAGGATAAGGCATGGGTGGCGCAACTTGGAGGCTCATCTATGTGCATCCTCTGTGATTCCCAGGCGATTGAGACGGTGAATCACCTTTTCTTTGATTGCCCCTTCTCAAGAAGGTGCATCACTCTCCTACGTAGGAAGACTCGCTTTAGCTGGCCCTTTTCCGACTGGAAGCGTGGCATCTCTTGGGCATCCTTGCGGTGGCGTAGTGACCATTTGGCTAACATGGCATTTCGACACCTGCTTGCGTCTATTGTTTACCATATTTGGATGGAACGGAATCGTCGCTGGAGCGAGGGCAGGATCAGCAGGCCGGAACGGGTGATAGAGGAGGTTGTGCGTTTAGCCTGCCTACGTCTTTCTACTCTTCATGCTCGTTTTTGTTTACAACTTATTGCCCTACGTAGAGTTTGGCATGTAGCTTGGTGATTTGCTTGTTCACGGTAGCCTGTTACCGTTTTGCTTCCTTTTGTATCTTTTATTACGTAATATATGGAAAATTCCAAAAAAAAAAAAAATAATTTATTTTATTATTTATATTATTATTATTAATTTTTTTTTTGAATGATGTCAAATATTAGAGTCTTACGTTAGCTAAATAAATCACATAAAGTATGCAAAATATAAAAATGCACATCATATGCAACATGTAAGACTCATATGAATTATAAGTTAGCAAGCATAATGCATGAATTATATTGGCCAACCAAGATGTTTAAGGGCTCGGGAATTACATCCTCCCCTCCTTAAAAGAATTTCGTCCTCGAAATTCAACTTACCTTTCACCAAAAAAGAAATTCAACTTACCGGAATAAGTCGGGGTATTTAGTACGCATATCATCTTCCCTTTCCCATATTGCCTCTTCGACCGATTGATTCCTCCACAACACTTTTACCAGCGGAATTTCTTTGTTCCTGAGTTGTTTGACCTCGTGTAGAAGAATCTCCACCGGCTGCTCCTCATAGCTCAAGTCGGGTTTTAGCTCGATAGGCTCATTTTTCAAAATATGGGTAGGATTCGCAACCTACCTCCGCAACATTGAGACATGAAACACGTCATTTATCTGAGACAACGATGAGGGCAAATTGAGTCTGTATGCAACATCGCCAACTTTTTCCGTAATTCGAAAAGGACCAATATATCTGGGACTTAACTTCCCTTTCTTTCCGAATCGCATCACGCCTTTCATCGGAGACACCTTTAGGAACACTAATTTACCAACATCAAACTCGAGTGGTCATCGTTTCGGATCAGCATAACTTTTCTGCCGACTTTGTGCAGTCTGCATACTCTGTCGAATTTTCGCTACCGCATCCGTCATTTCTCGCACCATGTCAGGTCCAAGCAATGTTTTCTCGCCAATTATTTTTTTTTTTTTTGGGTAAACGGTCACTAAGAACAGAGAAAAACCAGGTACAAAAAACTGTGCAGTCGCACAGCACCAACTGGTAACAAACTACCAGCTCACAACCAAAAGAAAAGACAGATAAAGCGCAAGAGAAACAAACACGTGCAAGTGTAAGGTGAAGGGTCGCATCACTCTACCAAGCTATGCGCCAAACACGCCGTAATGCAAGAGCCTGCAGCTGGTACTTCCTCGAGAGAGTAGATAGTCGTAAGCAAAGGAGGGTCTCTATATCAGCTACAAGCTGTTCAGGAGGCCGTTGCCTCCCCTCACGCCAACGTCTGTTGCGCTCGGCCCAGATGTGGTAGACAAGCGAAGCAAGGACGTGGCGCAGGCCCAGCCATGCAAGGTGGTGTCCCCGCCATCTATCCGCAGCCCAACGAATTCCCGCATTCCAGTCCCTCAGTGGCCATCCAAAGCGAAGCCTATCCCGCAACAGCCGTAAGCACCGTCTGGAGAAGGGGCACTCAAAGAACAAGTGGCGCGTCGTTTCCGCAATCTGGCCATCACACAACAGGCATGATGGGGTCCCCGCCGCCGCTGCCACCCAGGCCTTGTCTCTAGTCGCCAACTTATCCCTAATCGCCAGCCAAAGTAGGAACTCGTGTCGTGGTATAGATATCGGTCCGCCAAATAGCGTATACCATGGTACCCGTGGGAGCTTCAGTCGCAAGCTTTCCCGCGCCGAGTGAGTAGAAAATCTTCCATTCCACGAAGCCGTCCACCTTATCAAATCCATCTCGCCCGGTCGAACCTGGGGAAGAAGTGGAGCAATCTCCATGTACTCTACCGTCGTCTGGCCTGGCCAATGCCAACCCGCATCGTCAATTACCACACTAAGCCACGAATCAAGGGGTATGCCCATAACCATAGGTCCCCGTGGGATCCGCTCCACCAACGGGCCTGTGAACAGCCAGGGATCGGTCCATAAACGCGTGCCAGCTCCATTGCCTATGCGGAATTCGACAAGTGGCCGGATATGTTGGCGAAGCTTTAGCAACTTTCGCCAGCTCCATGAAGTTCGCGACGTGGGTCTGATGGTCCATAGTGAAGTGCTATGGAGTCGTGTCTGACGGATCCACGTGGCCCAGATGGAGGTCTCATCGCCACTCAGAAGGCTCCAGATAAGGCGCATCAGCAACGCCTTATTATCAGTCGCGATAGAACGTAGCCCAAGGCCCCCTTCCTCTCGTGGCACACATACAGCAGCCCACGCCACCTTGGCGCTAGATCCCCGCCACAGGAATGCTCTGAGTCGCGTCTCAATATTACGAATAATACCTTTGGGGAGTAAGAAGACGCCTGCCCAGTAGGTGTGGAATCCCAGAAGGACCGATCTGATCAGCTGAAGCCTCCCAGCATACGAGAGTGACTGGTTGGTCCATGAGCCAAGGCGCTGATCTATAGATCGAAGGAGCGGGGCGCAGTCGGCTAGTGTAAGCCGTGAAGTGATGAGCGGGACCCCCAAGTAGCGCACCGGCAGGGAGCCGATTGGAAAGCCCATGATGGTCTGGAGAGCTCCTTTCAGGCGATCAGCGCGCTTCGAGACAAACATCTCGCTCTTGGTGATATTGGCCCGCAAACCAGAAAGTGAGGCAAACAAGTCAAGGCTGGCCTGAAACACCTTCACGGAGTCCACATCCGCATGCGAGAACAAAAGTAAATCATCAGCAAATGTAAGCATAAACAGTGAAACAGGCTCACATCGCCAATGGTACTGAAAGCAGCCGCTCCGCCTAATCTGGTCCACGATAATACCATGGAGAACTTCCATCACCAATGTGAAAAGATAGGGTGATATGGGATCACCCTGTCGCAGTCCGCGGCGCCCTCTGAAGAAACCCTCCGGACGGCCGTTGAAATTAATAGAAAAGCAAGGCGTCGTGAGGCACGAGCGAATCCAACCGACAAATGTAGGATGAAAGTTGAGCGCTTCGAGTGTGGCTAGGATACAGTCCCACTCCACCTTGTCGTACGCCTTCGCCAAGTCAACTTTGAACGCCACGCGCTCAGGCATCCCCGCACTGTTATATCCATGGCAGATCTCCTGGGCTAATAGGATGTTGTCCGAAATACGGCGTCCTGGGATGAAGGCCGTTTGGGTGAGATGGACAAGGTTTCCCAGGCAGCCCCGAAGTCTGTTCGCGATGACTTTCGAGATAATCTTATACAGGACGTTACAACAGGATATCGGTCTATAGTCCTTCGCCATCCGCGGGTTTGCACCTTTAGGGATAAGTGTGATTAGCGTCGAGTTGAGTTCCCCCAAGAGATGCCCCGTTCTGAAAAACTCCTTAACAGCATGCGTTATATCCTCACCAATGATATCCCATGCGCGTTTGTAGAAAACCGCCGAGAAGCCATCCGGTCCCGGTTCTCGCCAATTTCATCCCAATGAATAGGCAATCTACATTTTCTTCCATACAAGGCCTCATACGGTGCCATTCCAATAGTGGCATGATAGCTGTTATTATACGAAAATTCGATCAATGGTAGAAATTTACTCCACTGACCTTTGAAATCTAACACGCAAGCACGAAGCATGTCTTCCAAAGTCTGAAATGTTCGTTCTGATTGCCCATCTGTTTGAGGATGATCGGCCGTGCGAAAATCCTCATTATGTATAATCTACGTGTGACTCGACATCTCAAAATGCATCATCTCTCTCTCGTATCCTCTGCCTGGGCCAGTGGCTAAAATACTATGCACCACCAAGAGCTCTCAATAAATCATCTGACAGTGGCCCACTCTGGGTAGCCAACACTAGGTCTCCCTAGGTCGCCCCTACTGTCGCGGTCGCCTACGCTGGTAGCCCACGCTGGTAGCCTACGCTAGGGTTCCATACCCTAGGGTCACCCCATCCAGGTCGCTCCTACCGCATCAATAATATGGCAGTGGCCCACTCCAGGTAGCCTACGCTAGGTCTCCCTAGGTCGCTCCTTCCCAGGTCGCCCCTTCTGCCTCAACATATGACGGTCGCTTTGTGTTCTTCATGGATGAGCTTGGCTATCTTTGTCGGGCAAAGAAGGATTTTTTGAAGTCGAGTGCTACTTCGTAGCCTCTAATAGCATTTCGCAAGTCGAGCCTTGCCTGAATCAGGTTTGCTACTTTCTCGGTCAGAATCCTTGTGTCGTTGATTATTTCAGCGACATTATCATCTTCAGCTTGTCCTTGTCTCTCGAATCTTCAGTCTTCATCATCAGTTGAAGACAACAGGATAATTTTCAACAAACCTACTAGGAGTTCTTCTTCCTTTGCATTTCTGATATTGCATTCTTTGGCTTTGAAGAGCACTTGTAGTCCTTTATCGCAGAATTTTTCGATACTAAGAAGGTTGTGGCTTAGTCCTTCAACGTAGCATACATCCTTGATAGTGATATTTTTGTGGTGACTGTCGCCATAACTGCGTATATGCTGAATTGCTGTTTCCATAGCGTACTTTGTCGCCGTATTGTTCGACGTAGTTGCTCAACAGTTCTTTCTTTCCTGTCATGTGTGTGGAGCAACCCGAGTCTAGGTACCACACATGATGGAGCTACAAAAACAAAATTTTAAACCTTTTTAGGTACCCATATTTGAATGGGTCCTCCTTTGTTATCTTTTAGATCTTTTCGTCCTTGTCTTTTGCTAGATTTATCATTAATTGGAGTATTTTTTGGTACCCATATTAATCTTGTTTGGTTAGGGAGAATTTTTTGTATCCACTTATTTATCTTTTGTATACAAAGTTGTTTAGTTATCCGTTTCTATTTTTCTTTTCTTGGACGAGATCTTGGTATCCGTTTTTGTTTTTCTCTTCTTGGATAGGTTTATGGTATCCATTTTTGTATTTGTTGCTTTGGCTCTATTTTTGTTTTCCAAATTTGTTTGGTATATTTCGAGCGAATTGTTTGTGTAGGAATTGTTTTTCCTTTAATTTTTGAAATAGAATTGTTCTTTGTGTCTTTTTGTTGTTTTTCAAAATAGCGTGTATTATATTCAAAAGCATAGTTGGTAACAAGTTGTTTTTGATACAACTTGGAAGCATTTCTAAGAGTTTGACTAGTACTAGGGGAGTCTTTAGAATTACTTCCACTTTCTTCCTTCTTCGGCATCCTAGCTGTTGTCATTCGATCGGCTCTTAGAGGCTTTGTTGGAGACACATTGATTAAAGGTTCAGTGTTTATCACAATACCAGAAGAAGTTGTTCTGTTAGAAGAATTTTTTAACCAAGAAATCTCTTTCAAAAGTTTTTCTCTTTCGGATTTAAACTTTGACCGCTCAGTTTCTAGAATAGTTTGAAGTTCAATAATTCTTTTGACCTTTTCTGGGATATAGGTAGTGATAGTTGAGACTTCATTGTTTTGATTTAGTATATTTTCAGGATAAGTTCGAATTTTTTCTTTATATGTGGATTTTTGCTTTTTGCAGCTTTCGTTGAGTTCTTTGTAGTCAAATGGAGTTTCTGTCTTGTGGTTGTTTTTTCGCTTATCTTCTCTATTTTATTTAATTCAGATTCTTTTTTTGGGGAATCGGTCATATCATAACAGAAGAGAAAAAAATGAATGTACAAAGCAGCAATCACGAGACATGTCTCGAGAAAACCACAGGCAGCAAACTGCCATAACAAGCACCCTGCTGAGCAATCAAACAAGGAGCACCAACAAGGCCAGCAGAGCGAAACAGAAACAACAACAACCAATCAAGCCTCGAAAAGCACAAAACAAGGACACAACCAAACTACCAAGCAACACGCCAAAGTCGCCGAACAGCACAGGTCTGCAACTCCCACTTCGAATGAAGCGTGGAGAGTCTCAGCACAGCAGTGTGAACCACCGCCTGGGCAAGCTGCTCCGGCGTCCCAATGATCCCCTCCCAGCATCTCTTGTTGCGTTCCCGCCAAATATGGTAAACAAGAGAGGCAAGCAGATGGCGAAAGGTGAGGTGACAGAGATGACGACCCCTCCAGCGCCTCGAAGCCCAAGCAATACCCAAGCTCCAGTTCTGGTACGGCCATCCCCAACGGGTCTTGTACCTCAGCACCTGCACACAACGCCTCGAGAACTGGCACTCAAAGAATAAATGTGAGATCGTCTCCACCTCCAACGAGTCACACAAACAGCAATGCATCGTCTGGGCAATAGCCGCAACCCAAGGTTTATCCCTAGTAGCAAGCCGATCCCGAATCGCTAACCAAAGGATAAACTCAAAACGAGGGACCTTCAGCGGTCCTCCAAAGAGGGCAGCCCACTGAACCCGAATACGCCTACTCCGAATCGACTCGCGAGCCGAGGCAGTAGAGAACTTACCATCCGAAGTGCCCAACCAGCGGTAGGAATCAGCATTAGTGGGGGAACAGTGGGGCAGATGAGGATGAAACTCTAAAAATTCCGTCGAGGTCTGCGCCGGCCAGTGCCACCCCGAAGAGGAAATAACAGAACTCAGGCGTGCATCAATGGGAATACCCATAACCAACGGCCCCCGAGGAAATCTGCTCACTAAGGGGTCAATGTACAACCAGGGGTCCTTCCAAACCCAAATATCTCTACCGTTCCCAACCCGAAACTGAATCAGCGGACGCATCTCACTACGCAGCTTGAGAAGCTTCCTCCAACTCCAAGAGGTGTTACTCGACGACGTGCAATGCCAAAAGGACCTGCGGTGAAGTCTCTCATGATAAAGCCAGGTCACCCAAATAGACTCCTCGTCGCGCGTGATGATACTCCAAATGTTCTTCATCATCAAAGCCTTATTGTCCACCTCAATAGAGCGAATGCCAAGTCCCCCTTCCACGACAGGCAAGCAAACCTCCTCCCACGCCACCTTAGCAGCTGAGCCCGCCCATAAGAATGAACGAAACTTCTGCTCAATAGCCCTGATGACACCCTTGGGCAACAAGAACACCCCGGTCCAATAGAGATAAAGCGCTCCCAGCACCGAACGAATAAGCTGAACTCGTCCCGCATAGGAGAGGGACTTATTCAGCCAAGAACCAATCCGCTGATCCACCTTCTCGAGCAAAGGGGCACAGTCCGCCTGAGTGAGTCTAGTAGTGATCAACGGGACTCCAAGATATCTCACAGGCAGAGAACCCAAAGAAAAACCCAACAAATCCAGTAAAGCAGGAGTCAGATGCTCCGCACGACGCGAGACAAAGACTTCACTCTTACAAGGATTCGCCGCAAGCCCCGAGAGCGATGTAAAGCAAGTCAGTGCCGCATGAAGAACCCCCACAGAATGCAAATCAGCATGACAGAAGAGCAGCAGATCATCAGCAAAGGTCAGCATGGTCAAGGCCGACTTCTCGCACCGCCAATGATAGCGAAATCGTGGGTCAGTCCTAACAAAGTGGGTCACAATGCCACGCAACACCTCCATAACAAGCGTAAACAGATACGGCGAAAGCGGATCTCCCTGCCGCAGACCCCGCTTACCAGGGAAGAAACCCTCCGGACTACCATTGATGTTTATCGAAAAACATGTAGTAGTCACACAGCTCCGAATCCATCTGATAAAGTCAGGCGGAAATCCCATAGCCTCAAGAATAGCCAAAAGAAAACTCCACTCAACCTTATCATATGCCTTAGCCAGGTCCACTTTGAGCGCAACACGAGGGGCTTATCGCGACTCAAGTAGCCATAACAGATCTCCTGAGCAAGAAGGATGTTATCCCCAATACGTCTGCCAGGGATAAAAGCCGTCTGCGAGCGGTGAACCAACTTGGCCATCAGAGGCCGAACCCTATTAGCAATGATCTTAGCAATGATCTTATATAAGACATTGCAACAAGAAATCGGCCTGAAGTCACCCACATGCCTAGGCGAAGTCCTCTTAGGAATGAGAGTGATAAGAGTACTGTTCACGCCCTTGAGAAGGTGTCCACTAGAAAAGAACTCACGAACCGCCTCCATAACATCCACCCCAATAATCGTCCAGGCTGCCTTAAAGAAGGCAGCAGTGTACCCGTCAGGACCAGGTGCCTTGTCATCCGCCAGAAGAAACACCACATCCCTAATCTCCTTATCCTCCACTCGCCTAACGAGAATGGCAGCATCCTCATGCGAAATAAAGCTCGTAATGTACTGACGAACCTCCTCACCCACCACAGGAAGAGCGCGAGCAGATTGACCCAAGATCTGCTGGTAATAGCAAATGAGCGCATCACGGACCTGATCCTCCCCTTCCACCACTGATCCCTCATCATCTTCAAGAGAGAAGATGCGATTGGTTGCCCTACGCATCTGAACCTTCTTGAAGAAAAAGGCAGAGGATTGGTCACCATCCTTGAGCCAAGCCAGCTTAGCCCTCTGAGAGAGTGCAGAGTGCTCCATCTCCACAGCACGCGCAAAGAGAGCCCGACAAAAACGCACAAGATCAACAAGCAGATCCTCCTCAGGAAACTGAGAAGAGAGAGTCTGGGCAACCTCCAAGAACAGACGCGCCTCCTCGACATTCCTGGCAAGATTGCCCTTCCTACGGCGAAGCTCCCTCAGGGGCTGCTTCAACCCCCTAAGCTTCTGGGAAACCGAATACATAAGGGTACCCCTCACTCTGGTCCTCCAGCCACGATCGACCAGCTCCAAAAAGAGGGGATCCTTAGTGAGAAAATTATCAAACCTGAAGCAAGCCTTCCTCGCATACCCTCCCTCCCCTTCCAAGACAAGAGGCGAGTGATCAGAAGTCGCAGGGAGACAACTACGATACCGAACAAGAGGAAACCTAGAAAACCAAGAAGGGTTCCCCACAATACGATCCAACCGCCTCCAAATACCCCTCCCCGCCCTCTGCTGATTGTACCAAGTGAAGAATTGGCCAATCATAGGAAGGGTAGTAAGGTCGGCCGAAGTAAGGCAAGACCTGAACTCCAAACACTCAGCATAGGCTGAAGACCCTCCTCTAGCCTCACTGGCCTCAATCACCGCATTGAAGTCCCCCATAACGATCCACGGGTCCTCCGAGCGAAATTCAGCCATGGCAATCAAATCACCCCACAGGACAGAGCGCTCCTCCCTCGTGTTCTTGCCATAGACGAATGTGACAAAAAAGGTAGAGAGGTCAGCAAGCGAATGCACCTTGCAGTGAATTGCTTGCGTCGAGCACCTTTCCACAGAAACCCGAAGAAAGGAAGGATCCCAGCCAACCCAAATACGATTGCCAGGCCCAACATCATAGTCAAAGAACCACTGCCATGTATCCCGAACCAAAGAAGAAGTAAGGGCAGCATTGTGGATGGCCACCCTCGTCTCCACCAAACCCACCAAGCAAAGATTATGCCGGGAAATAAACTCGCGGACTGCCCGGCCGTGCTCCCATTTATTCAGTCCGCGCACATTCCAGACTCCGACTGGGATCATGGAACAACCCCGGGGAGGGCTGCAATGCAATCAGGGTCCGGTAAAGTAAGCACATCATCCTCACCCACAGTCTGAAGAATGGCAAATGTATTCAGTTGCCCCGCCTCCCCCCTCTCACTACTCTTCACCCCATCTGGAGACAGCTTCGTGAATGATGAGCTCGGGGCACTACAAGTCAAGGCATCACCTGCAATTACCTCCCTCTTGTCCTCCAGCACCTTTTTCCCTTTATCCCTTCCTTTCATCTGCACCTTCTCCCTCGTACCCTTGTCCTTTCCAACCATACTAATCGCTGTCCGCCGTGACTTATCCTCCACCCTGCGTCCCTTGGGCATGGGCTGAACCCTCGATCCTACGTATCTAGGATGACTGGTAGCCCTAGGACAAGCCTCTACAGAATGACCAGTAGCCTGGCATCCCGAACACTTCGGCGGCCGCCACTCGTACTCCACCGAAACCCTAACATGCCCCTCAAACCCTCCAGACCGAGAAGGAACCCTAATGTTGAAATGCTCAAAATAGGGTTCAGCCACCTTCTTCATCACACAGACTCGTGCAAAGTCGATACGTGTCATGGACGTCGTGATCGAATCTGTGAAAAGAGGCCTCCCCACCGCACTAGCAACTATGCCAAGGCCCTCCTGCGTCCAAAACTCACTCGGCACGTTCCATAGCTTAATCCAGACAGGTATCTCCTCAGGTTCCTTCTTATCGAAGGACATGCCAGGTCGCCACGCCTCAAGAAATAAGGGCTGCCCCTGCAGCAGCCAAGGGCCCCTTCGAGCACCACATTCATAGCAGCAGCTGAGGAAAATCGAAACCGGAAGAACCCGTTGCTCGTTGCCCGAACCTCCACCACATGCGCCCAAGACATGCGAGCAAACTTATCAACGAATGGGAAGTAAGGTCGTCGACCAAGGAAGTAGCCCACCAAGGTGTTTTCCCACCTAGCCAACCCCTTTTCAGCAACCTCCCATGAAGGGCAAACCTCAACAACCCCATCGATCATCAAAGGGGGAGTATAAGCCAACGGAATCCGTTGTCCCGCACTAGCAGGCCTACTGACAGGCCTCGGGCCCTCAATGGCCGCATCCCGAAATGACCTAATAGGCTGCTGGTTCGCCAGCCTACCTTGGCCAGCCACCTCCTTTATCCCTGGAACAGTCCCATGCACCACAACCTCCCGCGGGTTCAGTCCCAGCTCAGCCGGTCTCTCCCCATTAGCTTCACTCAAAAGAGGCTCATAAACCTTCTCCAATGTCTCGATCATACTCTCCACACCCCGATCCTCCCCAGTGTTCGACTCCAACGTAGGGCGCGGATGAATAGGCGTGCATGGGCGTACTAGCGCACACCTGTTCGAGTCAATAGCCGGGTCCCGTAATGGCTGAGTCACACTCCATCTTGACGGCTGCCGACGCTTCGTCGCAACATCAACCACAGCTCTCTCCTTAGTCACCTCAGCCGCAGCCCCTTTAGCAACCACCTTAACATTCGCAGCATGAGCAACACCCGCCTTAGCCACCTTCTCCGCAGCCTTAGTAGCTACCCGCGTCTCAGCTACGGAACCCGCAGCGTACTCAATAACTGCATACTCCATACCCTCTTGAGGTATCTTAGCTGCCACCTCCCTACCCACCATAGGGTCAGCCACCTCTCTTCCCACCATAGGGTTGAAAGCCACCAAGGCCGATGAAGAATTTTCACCCAAAAGGTTAGTCCCGGGAAAATCCAAAACAACATCAAGAGGACCAGCCGTGGTTCCCTCCGCCCCCACCCGCGGTCTATTCCCACCTGAAGCAACAACTCCGGCCGCCGTACAAACCGCGGAGCAGTCCAAACCAGCCATATTTTGCCTAACCGAAGAGCCATCCGCCCCATGAACCCTCTTGAGAAGGCCTTCAAAGGCAGCCACGTCAAACAACCGGTTGAAGTCCGGAATGTTACGTCCCATCGTCCCAAAATCCGGTGAATGGCCCAAGAAGTCAGCCCCCAACGTCGATGAAGAAGCCACCGACCCACATGAAGAAGAACTCGAAGCCATGAAGATAAGGAGACCTAAACCCTAGCACCCCGGTCACAAACCTCACGCCACCCAGCCTTGACCTTCTCCGCCGTCCCAGCTCAGCCCCGGAGCCCCAAAACCAACCGCAAACTCAAAGAGGAAGAGACGCCGCCGAGAAAGAAGGAAGAAGATGAAAGGTCTTTTAGGGTTTTTGAACGAAACCGCGAAGCCCCAACGTTCCAACCCACCGGAGCAGGCCCCACCACCACCAGCGCCGCCCTAGCACACCAAACAACCTTTGCGCAAATCCACCGAACCAGCTCCGGCCACTTCCGCAAGCTTTCACTTG
This sequence comes from Lindernia subracemosa, assembly GCA_028392965.1. Taxonomy (NCBI): domain Eukaryota; kingdom Viridiplantae; phylum Streptophyta; class Magnoliopsida; order Lamiales; family Linderniaceae; genus Vandellia; species Vandellia subracemosa. The sequence goes on along the minus strand of JAQPCC010000173.1, from coordinate 12,146 downwards.
GAGAAAACCCTAGAGAAGGCCAAGAGGTTGCCTTCCAAACGCCGTCTGATCCCGGCGATGGAGGCCGACGGGGACGTCACCGGCGTCAACACGGATGAGGTAAGGTACGTCGCTTGGGTGGGGAGTCGAGCTTGGCCGAGAAGGAAGGAAGAAGGTGAAAGGGTTTTAGGGTTTGGATGGTAGAGAGAAAACGCTAGAGAGAGAAAGAAGAGAGAGAAAAAATTTAATTTTAATTCAGATTCTTCAATGAATCGCATTAAGCTCGTCAGCCCTAGACCCATGTATTTGAGATTATAGAGTTGGGCACAATCAACTTTACTTATTAGATATATAGGATTTTTAAATCCCAACCCTTGTTGAGGATCATAAAATTGTGTGTCTTTTGGTTGATTGAGAAAGATTGTTTGTTCAGAATGTCCATATTTTGTTAGATGATCTTCTAATTCTTTAATTTTTGTGTATAAGTTGTTTCGTTGTTCAAGAAGACTTTTTTTTTAGCTGTACTATTAATTAGTTCATCTTTACAAGTGGATAATTCGAAGGTAAGAGTTTTTATGGATTTTTCTTGTATTGCGACTTTAGAATTTAGAAGAGCTATCCTTTCTTGTTCTATTTTGAGTTTGTTATTTAGTACAGCTCTTCCTTCGAGACATTCTTTTAATATTTTTTCATTATTTTGTAATCTCTTTTCTAATTCTTTCGATGTTTGACGTTCATGGTTCATAATTTTTATGTTATTTTTTAATTTGTTTATTTGTTTATTGAAATAGAGTTTCCGAGAATTTACCTTTGGATCTTCTGATGATGAGGCAGAGGCAGTGTCGGAAGCGTTTGTGTTTTCATCATCGGAATCTTCCACTTTAACCATTAAAGCGCAATGTTCTGTCTCGAAGTCAGAAGAGTCGTACAACCAATGATCTTGTTCAGCCACAAGGGCTATGCCAGCTTCTTTTTGTTTGGATAGTTGTAATTTCTTGACATAGTATGTGGTGTCTTTCTTCTTTGGATGTCTACAGTCTTTTGCAAAGTGTCCGAGTTTGCCGCAATTGAAGCACTTTGTTTGTTTGTCAACTGTGTGTGGCTCAGAAGTTTCTGCTGACTTATCTCTATTTCGAGAAGTAGAGGTTCTTTGTCTGTTTGATGAAGAGGAAGTCTTTTTCTTGTAAAATTTTTGTTGTACCATTTTGGTTAATAAGGCTAGCTGCTTCTTGACCTCTCTCATCTCTATGTCCGAATCGGAGTTGGAATCTTCATCTTCCGAAGAGCTTGAGACTTTGATCATTTTTGACTTTGAGGTTTTGCTCTTTCGTTCTGTCATAAGAGCTATGGATTCCTCTGTCGCTTTTGCCTTGTTTTCTTTGATTATCTCGTTTATGTCTTCAGTGTGTTGTGCGAGATTATCGAAAACAGTGTGGATATCCATGTCATTCAAATCCTTGTTTTGTCGAATTTGGGTAGATAGTTTCTTCCATTCCGGCAAGAGAGATGATAGGAATCGGATGTTGATCTCCATATTTGTCTTGAAGACACTTATTTTTCTCGTCTCGTTGATGAGCGTGAGAAAACGTTGGTAGGTTTCGTAAAGGTCTTCTTCAATTTTGGCTTTGAGCGAGTCATAAGCTGTTAGTATATTTGCTTTCTTTGCTTTTACCCCGACTTCTGTTCTTTGCATCATTTTGTGCACTTCGTCCTACATCTCTTTAGTCGTTGTCATACTATCTATCTGCATATATATCTCATTCGGTATTACTTGCAGAAGGTATGTTTTTGCCATGAGATCGGCTCTAGCTCTTATTTTCTCTTGATCAGTGTATTCTTCATGAGTCTAAAGTCTTGTAGATTCAGGAACAGGAGGATTGTTGCCTGGCATGCTCTCTGTAATCATCCAGAACTTTGCTGGACCTTCAAGTATAGATGTGAGCATAAGTCCTTCTTGGTCTTTACTTTCAAGTAAGTTGATGAATCTGCTCCTCCATAATGTGTATTCGCCTCGGCAGAGGATTGGTGGACGGACATCACTTCCAATAGTATAAGCATCCATTGTCCTTCCTTAGATTTGTTGGATTCTTTCTACTTTGATTTCAGGATCGAGAACTTGAAGATTTTAGAAATCACACGCAAAGGGTTAGTTGAACAAGTATAGAATTATTGTAATTTCCTTTGTGTGTGGAAAGTAACACTTTGTGTTTTAAAATTTGTATGAGAATAATAGTCGTACTGATACGAAAAAAAAAATTTGATAAAAAAATTAATTGCGTAGTAGGTATATCGTACTTAAGAAAAATTTGATTTATTTGTCGTACTGAGAAATAGTTTTTCGTATGATAGAAAAATATTTTCCTATAGGTAAAGATTTTCGTATGAGAAAAGCAATTAATTTTCAAATGAAAAGTATTTTTCGTATAGGTACAAATTTTCGCACCGAGAAAATTAGTTTTCCTAAAAAACACTTCTGTTCAAGAAAAGCAATTAATTTTCGTATCGAAAGTATTTTTCGTATAGAGGTATAGTTTTCGTACAAGAAGAATGCTTAGTTTTCGTATGAAAAGTGTTTTTCGTATAGGTATAAGTTTTCGTACTTAGAAAATTATTTTTCTTATGAAAAAAAAAATTCGTGCGAGAAAATTAGTTAATTTTCGTATCACAAGTATTTTTCATATATAGGGAAAGTTTTCGAATTAGAAAATTTATTTTCGTATGAAAAATTTTTGTGCGAGAAAAGTTTCTAGTCGAAAATGATATCTGTAGGTCCCGAAATCTAGCTAGAACTCTCGAAATCAATGGAATAGTAAACACCTTCGAGTGTGTGTTTGTGCTTGTTTTTCATTTGAAGGTGGCGGCTGATTTATGGCTTGGGAGAGTTCACACTTTTCTAGGAGTAGCTCAAAATAGACTTTTTCATTAATTTGGGAAGTGTTACACAAAATAAGCCTTAGCCCACTATTTTTTTTGGGGAAGTTTCATATATATATATAGACGAAAAAGAAAGGCGCACATGAACATACTCATGTTGCGTGGCAAAATACCCTACCATGCTACTTTCCAAATTCTACGTAATGCAACAAGTTGTAAAGAAAATCGCACAGGTAACGTAGATAAGCGCATGCAAACAATACACATAACCTCATCCACTATCTGTTCCAGCGTTCTTTGAATATTTTCCCGCCATCGCCGGTTCCTCTCGAGCCAGATGTGGTAAACCAGAGAGGATAGTAGGTGCTTATTCACCGAGTGGTGAAGATGCCTCCCACGCCACTTCTGCGCCGCCCAAGAATAGCCCCGTCGCCACTCCCGAAACGGCCATCTCCAACCCGTTTTATTCCGTAGGAGCTGCTGGCACCTTCGGGTAAACTGGCAATCAAAGAAAATGTGATTGGTCGACTCAAGGTTCTGTCCATCACAAAGAAGACAAAATGTCGAATTCGCAATCGCCGCCACCCATGCTTTGTCTCTAGTCGACAGGCGTTCCCGTATTGCTAACCAAAGAATGAATTCAAAGCGGGGGATGCGCAAAGGACCCCGAATAGGGCTGCCCAAAAGACCGGAACCGTCGTGGGCGTAATGCCTCATATGCAGAAGTCGTCGAAAAGACACCAGAATGAGACGCAAGCCATACAAAGGAGTCCTGTTCTCCGGGATGAACCTCAGGTAACAGTCGTCTAATCTCCATGTATTCCACCGTAAATTGTCCCGGCCATTGCCACCCATCAGCCCCCACAACCCTACTCAGCTTTGCCTCACGAGGGATCCCCATGGCGATAGTGACCCTGGGATAGCGCTCAAGAAGAGGTGTAGTGGTCGCCCATGGATCAAGCCATAGCCAAATCGATGTGCCACTCCCGATCCTAAATGAGATAAGGGAGCGCAGCGCAGGCCGAAGAGTCAGGAGTTTACGCCATCCCCACGCTGCTGCCACAGAAGGACAAATATGCCAAAAAGACGTGGCCGACAACCGTGTACCATAGAGCCAAGATACCCATATAGAAGAAGGTTGTCGGGTGATAACATTCCAAAGATGTTTAAGCATGAGTGCCCGGTTATCAGTCAGGATAGATCGTACCCCAAGGCCTCCTTCCCGTACCGGCAGACACACGTCCGACCACGCCACCTTCGACGAAGAGCCCACCCAGAGAAACTTACGGAGCCTAGACTCCACTTCCCGAATAATCCCTTTGGGCAGAAAGAAAGCATTCCCCCAGTAGATATACAGAGCCGATAATACAGACTTGATAAGTTGTAATCGCCCTGCATAAGATAGGGATCGATTCAGCCATGAACCCAATCGTCTATCCACAGAAGCCAGAAGTGGCGCACAATCTTGTTCGTAAGGCGTGATGTGATAAGGGGAACCCCAAGATAACGAATCGGTAGAGACCCCACAGGAAAGCCCATGATCCCTTGTAGCACTTGCGTTAGTCCCGCCGCACGCTTGGAGACAAACATGTCACTCTTCGTCGGGTTAGCCTGAAGGCCGGAAAGAGCCGCGAATGTGTCAAGTGCCCCCTTGAAGATCTCAACCGACGCCACATCAGCATGGCTAAACAGGAGCAGATCATCAGCGAATGTGAGCATAAACAAAGATGTGGATTCACAGCGCCAGTGATACCGAAATCTCTCGTCCTCCGAATTCTCTTAGCGAGAATTCCATAGAATACCTCCATTACCAGCGTGAATATGTATGGAGATATTGGATCTCCTTGCCGAATCCCTCGTTTCCCAGCAAAAAAACCTTCTGCACGACCATTAAGATTGAGAGAGAATCTTTGCACCGCTTTTGTAATTGACTTTTTTCTATTAGTGGCCTTTAACCAAAAAAAGAAAAAAAAAAGATTGAGAGAGAAGAAGAACGGTGTAGTAAGGCCTATTCGTATCCAGCCAATGAAGGTCGATGGGAAACCCATAGCTTCCAAAGCCGCAATGATAAAGCTCCATTCCACCTATCATAAGCTTTTGCTAAGTCCACTTTGAAAGCAACCCGCGCTGGCTTATCTGCATTCTTATACCCGTGACAAATCTCCTGAGCAAGGAGTATATTATCACTAATCCGTCGGCCAGGAATGAACACAGTTTGTGATGGATGAACCAGACCTGACAGAACCCGGCGTAATCTGTTGGCTAGAATCTTCGAGATCACTTTGTACAAAACATTGCAGAATGAGATTGGTCTAAAATCTGTCGGCCTCCGCGGGGAATCACACTTTGGAATTAATGTGATAAGTGTGCTATTCAGCTCCTTCAGCATAAGACCTGCCTGAATGAAAGAAGTCACGAACTGCCTGGTTGATGTCCTGCCCTATAATATTCCAAGCAGCCTTGAAGAAAGCTGCCGAATATCCATCAGGCCCCGGTGCTTTGTCATCCACCATATTAAAAAGCGCCTCTTTTATTTCAGCATCATCCACCGACCCAATCAAGCTTAGAGCCTCCGACTCAGATAAAACACGGGTTACGAAAGGCCGCAACTCGTCACAAGTTACCGGTGTCGTGCGCGTGGATTCCCCCAAGAGGTTACCATAATATCGTAGAAGCTCACCTTTGACCGCCACCTCTCCTTCAAAAATATTGCCTTGGTCATCCTCAAGACTGAAAATGCGATTCTGTGCCCGACGCATTGTAACCTTCTTGAAGAAGAACGAGGTACATTGATCCCCCTCTGATAGGCAAGATAATTTAGCCCTTTGTGATAACGCCGATTGCTGCATCGTTACAGCTGCAGCATATAGTGCACGGCATGCCCTCTCCAATGCATGAAAACGATCTTCATGCGGGTGCATATATGTGAAACGTTGGCTGATATCCAGGAAGGTTTTGGCTTCCGTCACATTACGAGTCAGATTACCTTTCGCTTGTCGAAGGCTCTTAAACAGTGGCTTCATCAGTTTCAACTTCCTTACAACTTGGAATAAAAGACAACCAGCAATCGGGATCTTCCATATGCGTGTGACAATATCCAAAAACGTCGGGTCTTTAGTTAGGAAATTATCAAAGCGAAAGCAAGTACCCCGCAGCCTAATCAACGGCGCCTTCAAAATTAGAGGACAATGGTCTGATGTGGCCGGTAAATCGCAAAGATAGTGTGTATTCGGGAAAAGTCCAAACCAGCCCGGGTTAGCTACCATTCGGTCAAGCCTTCGCCAAATTGCCCTCTCAGAGCGTTGCTGGTTGAACCATGTGAATAGCTGACCCGTCATTGGTCAAGGTCGTGAGATCAGCAGCTATGAGGCAATTAGACAGTTCCTCAAAATCTCGTGGGTTGGGTACTCCACCAGATGCGTCCTGCTCTCCCATAATCGCATTAAAATCCCCCATAACCAGCCAAGCTTCCCCGGCGCGTGCTGCCGACATAGCAACAAGATCTGCCCAAAGTGGTCGTCGTGCCTCCTGAGAATTCATGCCATAAAGAATCGACACATAGACGACACGCTGAGAGGGAAGTAAAGCCACCCTACAGTGAACCACCTGTTCACTAAATGCCTCAACATGGACCTGAACATAAGTGGGATCCCAACCAACCCATATTCGCTTACCCGGGCCTATATCATAATCAAAAAACCAGCTCCAAGTAGGTCGTATACGTGCTGAAATTGACGAGGCATTTTGTGCAGCAACTCTCGTCTCTACCAAACCAAGCAACTTGAGATCATTTTTAGTAATCACCTCCCCCACCGCTCGACCGTGGTCACACTTATTTAGAGCCGCGAATGTGTCAAGGTGCCCCCTTGAAGATCTCAACCGACGCCACATCAGCATGGCTAAACAGGAGCAGATCATCAGCGAATGTGAGCATAAACAAAGATGTGGATTCACAGCGCCAGTGATACCGAAATCTCTCGTCCTCCCGAATTCTCTTAGCGAGAATTCCATAGAATACCTCCATTACCAGCGTGAATATGTATGGAGATATTGGATCTCCTTGCCGAATCCCTCGTTTCCCAGCAAAAAAACCTTCTGCACGACCATTAAGATTGAGAGAGAATCTTTGCACCGCTTTTGTAATTGACTTTTTTTCTATTAGTGGCCTTTAACCAAAAAAAAAAAAAGATTGAGAGAGAAGAACGGTGTAGTAAGGCATATTCGTATCCAGCCAATGAAGGTCGATGGGAAACCCATAGCTTCCAAAGCCGCAATGATAAAGCTCCATTCCACCTATCATAAGCTTTTGCTAAGTCCACTTTGAAAGCAACCCGCGCTGGCTTATCTGCATTCTTATACCCGTGACAAATCTCCTGAGCAAGGAGTATATTATCACTAATCCGTCGGCCAGGAATGAACACAGTTTGTGATGGATGAACCAGACCTGACAGAACCCGGCGTAATCTGTTGGCTAGAATCTTCGAGATCACTTTGTACAAAACATTGCAGCATGAGATTGGCCTAAAATCTGTCGGCCTCCGCGGGGAATCACACTTTGGAATTAATGTGATAAGTGTGCTATTCAGCTCCTTCAGCATAAGACCTGAATGAAAGAAGTCACGAACTGCCTGGTTGATGTCCTGCCCTATAATATTCCAAGCAGCCTTGAAGAAAGCTGCCGAATATCCATCAGGCCCCGGTGCTTTGTCATCCGCCATATTAAAAAGCGCCTCTTTTATTTCAGCATCATCCACAGACCCAATCAAGCCTAGAGCCTCCGACTCAGATAAACACGGGTTACGAAAGGGCGCAACTCATCACAGGTTACCGGTGTCGTGCGCGTGGATTCCCCCAAGAGGTTACCATAATATCGTAGAAGCTCACCTTTGACCGCCACCTCTCCTTCAAAATATTGCCTTGGTCATCCTCAAGACTGAAAATGCGATTCTGTGCCCGACGCATTGTAACCTTCTTGAAGAAGAACGAGGTACATTGATCCCCCTCTGATAGCCAAGATAATTTAGCCCTTTGTGATAACGCCGATTGCTCCATCGTTACAGCTGCGGCATATAGTGCACGGCATGCCCTCTCCAATGCATGAAAACGATCTTCATGCGGGTGCATATATGCGAAACGTTGGCTGATATGGCTCTTCGGCGGGATACTTTAGAGGTGCGCGGGGACTCAGGCAAGGGGACCCTCTATCGCCGTACTTATTTACGTTGGTCATGGAGATCTTACGAGGTGTTGTGCGAGCCCGTATCAGCCAGGAGCCGAACTTCCGATACCACTGGCGGTGCGAGACGGCGGAACTGGCCATGCTTTCTTTTGCTGATGACCTACTCTTATTTAGCCATGCGGATGACATCTCGGTGGGAGTATTGAAAGCGGCTTTGGATGATTTCGCTACACTTTCGGGGCTGCACCCAAGTCTCGTGAAGAGTGAGATGTTTGTGGCAAAGCGAGCTGAGCCACAAGGGATGCGACTTCGTACCATTACAGGGTTCGCTCGGGGACAGCTCCCGGTTAGTTATTTGGGAGTCCCGCTGACCTCGACGCGACTTTCCGTGGCGGATTGCTCTCCTCTTCTACAGAAGGTGGATAGTAGATTGGGGTCGTGGCTCAACAAGTCACTTTCGTATGCGGGAAAGGTACAGCTCATTAAGTCTGTCCTTTCCTCTTTGCACACTTACTGGGCAGGCGTCTTCCTTTTGCCCAAAGCCGTTATCCGTGATCTGGAAGCGAAGTTCAGGTCTCTTTGGGCTGGGGCCGGCTAGGGTAGCATGGGCGGATATCTGTGTGCCTGTTGAAGAGGGGGCCTAGGGATCAGGGCTATTGAAGCTGACAATCGGGCCTTACTTATGAAGCATCTTTGGAGCGTTGTCTCGAAGGCGCCAGAGTCGATTTGGGTCGCTTGGCTCTACCATAACCGCCTTTGCAACCGATCGATATGGGATATTAGCTCGACTAGTAATGATGGTTGGAGTTGGAAGAAGCTTCTCAAACTCCGGCCCTCTTGCGCAGATTTATATCATTCCAGGTGGGTAATGGGGAGTCGATCATGCTTTCGAAGGACCCATGGCTCTTTCCTTCCTCACTTATTGAGCGCTATCCACGCGGACCGATGGTGATGGGCCTTCCGGTTGATTCACGGCTGAGTGCGGTTATCACACACCGCGGATGGTCATGGCCAGCGCAGACCAGCACGGAATACCTTGATATTGGCCCGATGCGTCCCCCGGTGGATCCGAGTACGTCAGATAGGGTACGATGGATGGCGAACCTGGATGGGCGCTTTTCGACCAGGACTGTGAGGGAAGCCATTCGGCTAAGGCGTGACAAGGTAGTTTGGGCGACACTGTTTGGTGGGCCTCTTCGCATCCCACGGCATGAGTTTATACTTTGGATGGCCATCCGCGAGCGACTATCGGTACGTAGCCTACCATGGGTGGCGCAGCGCGCGGGGACGGACACTTGTCTTCTCTGTGAGATGGGGATCAGTGAGACGGTTGGCCATCTCTTCTTTTCTTGCGATTTTACAAAAAATTACAGATCCCTTTTACGTAACAAGATCAAGTGGCGCATTCCTTATACGGACTAGAGACGTGGCATACATTGGGCAGCCGTGAGATGGAGGGGTCAGCACCTGCTCTATGCTTCATATCGACATATCCTTGCATCTCTTGTGTACCATATCTGGCAGGAGAGGAATAGGAGGTGGCGTGACAACATCCGTTCGTCACCTACCCGGGTGGTGGCATTGGTCTTGGGGCTGCTTTAGGACCGACTGGACACTATTGGGGAGAAGTACGCACTACAGAAGGCGGGGGTACGACGTGTGTGGAGAGTTGCGTGGTAGTCGTTATGTTACGTTACTTTATTTTTATTGTTCCCAGTAGCCTGTTACTGGTAGTTACTGGTAGTCAGTTGGATGATACACCCACTTAGCATGTAATCTTGCTTTTATCATATATATATACGGGACTTCCACCAAAAAAAAAAAAAGGTTTTGGCTTCCGTCACATTACGAGTCAGATTACCTTTGGCTTGTCGAAGGCTCTTAAACAGTGGCTTCATCAGTTTCAACTTCCTTACAACTTGGAATAAAAGACAACCAGCAATCGGGATCTTCCATATGCGTGTGACAATATCCAAAAACGCCGGGTCTTTAGTTAGGAAATTATCAAAGCGAAAGCAAGTACCCCGCGGCCTAATCAACGGCGCCTTCAAAATTAGAGGACAATGGTCTGATGTGGCCGGTGGTAAATCACAAAGATAGTGTGTATTCGGGAAAGTCCAAACCAGCCCGGGTTAGCTACCATTCGGTCAAGCCTTCGCCAAATTGCCCTCTCAGAGCGTTGCTGGTTGAACCATGTGAATAGCTGACCCGTCATTGGTAAGGTCGTGAGATCAGCAGCTAGCTATGAGGCAATTAGACAGTTCCTCAAAATCTCGTGGGTTGGGTACTCCACCAGATGCGTCCTGCTCTCCCATAATCGCATTAAAATCCCCCTTAACCAGCCAAGCTTCCCCGGCGCGTGCTGCCGACATAGTGTGGCGACCCCACTTTTTAATAAAGGATAATTGGCGGATTTTCGCAACGAAAGCCGCGGAAAAGCCCTTTTTACAAAAACAACATAGTATATTATCAAGGTATAAAAGAGTTGTTTTACAAAAGTCGTGCTAGTCTTTACAGCGGGCCGAAGCCCCAAAATATCAAAAACATCCTACGCCTCCACAGGTCGCGTCCCATGTACTGCATCCGCCCCCAAAAGCCCGTGGAGTCACCGCCACCAGCCGTCTACTTATTAGTACCTATAAAACATGTAACCCTGAGCAAAATTGCCCAGTAGGTGAACACCAAAATAATGCGATGCATGCGTGCACATGTCCCCAAATCCAATATCTCACATGACAAATGCACGCTCATTTTTCTCATATCTCATACTAGGCCTAGGTTAGACTCGGCACCTCGCGCGCAACATCATCAATCATCCCGGTCACACAGACTCGGAAATCACGTTCCATGGCGGTGGGCACCCTGAGTCGCATTTTCACGCTGTACCCGGTAGATAGAGCGATCACGTCTATCTCCCGCCTAATCTCATCTCATGACGGTAGGCACCCCGAGTCGCGCTCCCACGCTGTACCCGGGTAGATAGAACGGTCACGTCTATCTCCCGTCAAGTCGAGCAATCCTACGACGGTGGGCACCTCAGGTTGCTCAAGCCTGAGTAGACAAGCGATCACGTCTGTCTCCCGTCAGGTGCACCTACGAGTTAACCTCACAAATCTCTGCCAAGAAGGCATACACTCTCCCATCGCAAATGCGATCAATACTCTCGTCATGATATGCCGTGGATGCATGAACAATTATCGCAGAACATATTAAGTATATTCGAAAAACCCTCAAAATCATTAGAATATATAAAACGTACTTTTGGTTCAAATACTTAAAATCCCGAGAATAGTAAATTATTTAAGACCCAATACTCCTTTATCAGTTGATCCGAGAATTGGGTCCAAGCTCGAAAATATTTTATAAAAACTTAGTTCAACAAAATTAAAAGATTTGGGCTGAAATCAAACTAAAGCCCAGAATGGTCACACCAGGCCCATGAAAAGCCTACTAAAAGTTGACCTGACGAAAACCTTTTTACTTGGCGAAAACCTTTCTATGTCGCGAAAAGTTTTGGCATTGCGAAAAGCTGGCGAAAACTTTAACTGGCGAAAACCATTTCTTTTAAGTGGCGAAAAAAACTTAGGCTAGCGAAAAGTAGCGAACAGCTCATCTTGGCGAAAAACTTTGGAAGTGGCGAAAGCTTTTCATTTTGAACAGTAGCTAGCGAAAACTTATATATAGGTAGCGAAAAGTTTTGGTTCGCGAAAACAAACTCAAAAAAGTGGCGAAAAGCTTGGTTCGCGAAAACCTAATTATTGGCCGCGAAAACTTTTTCCTCTCACATACCGAAAACCTTAGGCCCGCGAAAACTTTAAAATGGCCCGCGAAAACTTTTTCCTCTCACATACCGAAAACCTTAGGCCCGCGAAAACTTTAAAATGGCCCGCGAAAATGGTTTTCGGCCCGAAAACAAGAAATCATATGAAAGTGAAGAACAGTATACGAAAAACACTAAATTCTTCAAATCTTCATATCTTCAACAAATTCCAGAAACTCATAACATAATTAAAAACCCATATTTTGGATTTTTAAACATCAATCATCACACATAGCATTTTATCGAACCAAAAACGATGGTGATCCTTTCACCATAAATATAACAGCTTAAAAA